>JAXIVJ010009200.1:0-20000 GCA_036785665.1 Chirona hameri
ATATATATATATATATTTGCCTTCAATGCAAATTGTTTTTATTTAACGGTCAATTTTCGGCAACTAACCTCGGAAATACCACGGAAAACCACAGACAACGTGGAAACCACAGGCTCCTCGCTTCAAAAAATATAAACATCCTCACAAATATGTTTAACTTAATGTAGTGTATCATCTCCTGTTCAAGGTGTGGTCTGACCGCCGTTACATCTTAGAACAGGGTGAACATTCCCCACGGCATGTGACCGCGTTCGCGCTGACTTAAAACCCCAATAACAAACAACAATGTAGTGCATAAAGGAGAATGCATGACGTCAAATTCAAGTTAGCCAAAATGTCATCAGTCTTTACATAGGGATTTTGATATGTTTAAGTCTGTACAATGTTTGTGTACTTTCACGGAAAAAGAAACGAATATTCGGTACCATCAAGGCAATCTTTTTGGTATTTTTCACCTGTGTTGATGTATTTGTCTCCCTTTCAATACATCAGCAAGTTTAATAAGGATCGTATACCGTTAGTACTTATTGTTGTTGGCACAGTAATTTCATTTTCATATTAAAAAGTTGAGGTGGAAAACTATTTGCTCTTGCCATTTTTCGGTCATCAATAACAGAATGACAGGCGTTTAATACACCTGTGCCTGTGCTGCTACAACACTCACCAGTACGAATACACTGACGGATCCGGGGGGGGGGGGGGAGCGGCAGGGGCAACCCCCCCCCCCCCCATCCCACGCTCCACAGGAGCGGCAATATAAATTAGCCCCCCCTAAACAAAAACGCTGAAACTGGCGATGAAAAATTGGTACTGACTGCGGAGAATAACCTTTTGAGACAAGAAAATCGCTATTTTTCCTCGTTCGTGTTTCCTCTATTTTGAAGCATTTTGGTAGCAGGAGGGAAAGTGGCGCGTGCATATTTGGAAATGTCGAATACAAAATCTAGACCCATCATACTTACGTAGTCATAAGCCAGCCAAAACTAAAGATATTGCTTTGAAATTCGTTGTGGGTATTGTCTATACTTCGTTCTCCAATATATATTCCGATTTTTGAACATGTTTGGAAATTTTTATTAGGTGGATTTTTGTATCCATTGTTTTTTCTTCATAAAATAATATAAAATATCAAATCATATGAAAAGGGCGGAATATATGTTGGAGAACCAAGTATAGACGATGCCCAAACCAAATGTCAAAGCAATATATTGTGCGTTGACTGATTTATGACTCCCTAAGCAGTGGCGTACGCAGACATTCACGAAGGACCAGGTCATTGCCTTGAGGGGCGCCACCCGATCGACAGGGGCCGCCACCAATATTGGCGAAATTTTGCAGTGGGGGGGGGGGGACGCCTCTCCTTCCGCACTGTGCGGAAGGAGAGTCACTTGCCAGAGGGGCGCCGTCACTCGCCAAAGAGGGGCAGTCACTAGTCGGAGCGGAGCCGTCACTCGCCGGAGAGCGTCTATGGCAGGGGACGCCCTGACTGGCCGGGGGCGCCGTCACTGGCCGCAAGAGTGCCGTCACTGGCCGGGGGAGTGTCCTCACTGGCCGGAGTGGCGCCGTCACTGGCCAGAGGGGCGTCGTGACTGATCGGAGGGGCGCCAGCTTTGCATGGGCGCCTCGGGTCCAAAGAACCAGGTCATGACCTGCATGACCTGATAGTTGATACTCGGTACGCCACTGTCCCTAAGTATGATGGGCCTTGACTTTATATTCGACATTTCCAAATATGCGTGGCGGGTCTGGCGCTGTTTTCGATCTGGAGCGATTCCTACAACCAACGTTAGTTAACAAACAAACGTCGCGTTTTGGCGCCAAAGTTTATAGCGCTGAGTAGCGTGCGTGGAACGCATTTCGACAGTATTTGAGGAATTGTGACACTGGGACTTGGGTATCGTTGTCTTCCTTTTCCCTGTAAACATGTAGCCAAATAAAATTCACACTTTGTGAATGTGTAGGTAAAGTTAATATTTTAATTGTCAAGGCTGTTTTAAATTACTATAGCTTGGTATGGCTACTTTGGCTTCAGGTCATATCCAGACTTAAGTAATTTCAGGTACCAATTTTAAATCTGACACCCATTTTGCACCATGCTTAGGTACTTATCCCGGTGCATTTTATGGGTGCTATGAGTAGAGGTCTCACAATTTTTAGCATTTCCAACTAGTCAAGATCAGACTCAGCATGAACTCAGCTACAAACAAAATGTTTGAAAGCGATAGAAGAGGTAAAATTGTGCTTGTCTGGTTTTTACTACTGGCGAATTCAGAGGAGTGGGGGCATTAGGGGCAAATGCCCCCCCCCCCCCACAGGAGCATGGCGGGCATTCAATACAAGGATGTCCCTCGCCCCGCGTGTTCCTGCATTTGCTATAAGAAGTGATAATTAGGAAGAATAAAAAAATACCCCCGGTCAATTACTTTCGCTTTGAGAACCCGTCCCCTCCCCCCCCCCCCCCGCTCAACAATTTTTCCCGCTGATGACCAGACTCCACCCCCCCCCCGGCCAACAACTTTTCGCTGCTGAAGCGGAGCGATATTTTAGCCCCCCCCCCCCCCCTATTCTCGGACCCTAGACCCTATCCGCCAGTGTACGAATATATGTCTTTGTCAAGCGCCTGATACATGCTAATATGAAAAGGTCACTATGCAAAACTCGCGCAATGGCTAGGGCTGCGATCAATTGTCATTAATGTGGCTTTGAATAAATATTGTAATTCGAGTGTTATCAAAATTGTCGTTTTGGTAACACTAATCACTTTCCCCAATCCTTCTCCTGCTTCCTACACGATCTGCCCACTGGGTTCGCGAATCTCCGTAGTCGGTATGTTCGCAGTTCGTCCGAGCCGCTTTCATGACACTCCCGCAACGAACAGGTTACGGAAATCGCAGCAGACATCTCACGCGAATGGCCGATGATCTAACCAAGAGACAAGTCTCGGAGATTACACTCAGACGGATGTCTGCCTGTTCCCCTCGTCATGGCCTGGGTGCGGACTCGGACTGCTGACACGTCCGAGGTCCGAGGTCGGTCAGAGGCGCTCGCTGGGAAGGAACCCATCAGTTAGTATAGAGGCTCCTCTTCTGCCGGTATGGAAAAACACTGCATTGCTGCCGAGGACCGGTCCTGCGACAAATAAACTGTAACGGGCACAACTTAAGTGCCAACCATGCCACAGCCACTTCGTCCTCTGCTATTTTATTGGTTTATATCTACGGACCTTATATCTACGGACTTGTTAGCAGAAGACAATCCTTGCTACCAACTTATCCATTATACCATAATCGACATAATCGAAAAAGCAGTCGCAGATGAGATGGAACCACAATGCTCGTATACTTCTAAGATGGAATATGCCTAAGATAGAATCACATCTTGATCTAATGAAATACGCAAAATTCAAAACAGAACAATCTGTACGGGTAGTCTTTGAAATTTAGGAAGGGCACAGATTTTGAGATAAAAAACATTGGGGGGCCCGGAGCACCATTGGGGGGGGGGGGGGGGGGGCTCAGCTCAGCATTGGGGGTGGGGGCTCAGGCCCTCCCAAAGAGATATAAAGTTCCGCCCCTGCCTGTGCCACTACATCATTGTGTCAGCCTGCCTTCACTGGGAATCCGAACTTCGGCACACGGTTTCATCAGATTATCTCTCACAGTGCATTGTTTCATCAAGCCATGCCAGATATGAGATAGCATAAAGAACATGACACTGGCAATATTTTAAACTTATCAACTGGTTCACCGGTTTTTGCTGGGAACTCCCCGCTATGACAAGCAGACTGCATAAGTGAATGGGTGTTGTCTACCGATTTCCATTGGCTATACCTACTTGTGCTGGTTATTTAAGACGTAAATTTTGGTTTAGTTTGCTGAGCACGACACGGTAATAATGTAGGTATATGTCGCTTTTGTAGGCTGCATGAGATACAAAAATACGCTGGCCTGCCATGGACTGGTCTCGTTCATTTTCAATTATGTGGCTAATTTTGTGTCAGAAGTGTACAAATCACCCATTTATTGTGGACCATTGATGGTATTTGTGCCTCCACTTAATATGTCATTTTATTTGTTGACCCAGTAACCGTTTTTACTGATACCGTTTATTGATCGTTTTGCCGTCACCAAAGCACTAATTTAATATCCGATGAGTCACGACGAGGGAGCCTGCACTCTGTCCTTGGGGCACTCGCTCTATATGTGTTTAAACAAAAGTGCAGTTAGCGTTGGAGACTAGGAATGCGGCTGGCTCCTGCCAGTCTGCTTTGTATATGAACTGTCATCTGATACAGTCAAACGTAACATGAGACGCAATGATCTCAGACTCTGCAATATAAGGCGTCTGGACTTTGACAAGGCAGCCATGAAAAGGTATCTTCAAACGTTGCACGCGAATGAAAAAGGACGCTACTAAATAAAGGATGATCTATTAAAGGAAATAGTTCACCTTGGAATTTTTTACCCAACACGATTTGATTATATTTTTTAATACAATTTATTTTTATATTGTCAAAAATGGCCTTATATCGCGCCGATTCAGGACAGAAGGCCGTACATTTGTATTGTTTATCAAAACTATATGCATACTCTCTGAATCAGAGTCCTGACCTCACGCGAATGTAAAAAATGGTTCAGCCAATCAGATTCGAAAGTAGTCGCGTAAAGATAGACTCGCATTGGAGATGTGCCAACCGGCGGCCGGCGATTCGATTGCTAGCACCAGCTGCAAGCGGATTGGCTGATGGTATAGCCTCTGCCCGGGCTAGAACCAGTACAACATTCTTTCGCCAGCACCGCATTCCTTCGCCAAAAACTCAAATATGTTCGGCTGGAGTCTTTTCAGTCAATAAATCTTGCAGATAGGGGTTTCCCAACACTGGCTACAAAACTGCTATCTCAGTTTAAAACTAATGTTGAAGGTGAACTATTTCCTTTAAGCGGTCAGTATAAGGACAGTTTAAGTCATCTACATTTTTTAGAAGTTTCTGATTCCATTCCGGAATGCTCAACATTGCACCAACATGAAGACTCCACATTCCACACAAATATTCCGAACAAAGGAGTGTTGATGAAGAGATATCCTTTTGAGTTTTCTCCTGATCCGGGACGATTCGGCCATATTCAAAGGAGCTGTTACTGCAGGTACCGTTCTAAGCATTAGTGATGAAGGTTTAACGTTCCTGGAATGCTTGTTATGACGTAACAATGTAGTTAGATTCCGAGAAACGTCCATTTGTTTCGGATTGCGCCCAAATGACGCATTCATGTCATTACATAAGTATCTGAAATCAAACCTGAGAGTTAAGACATGAGGTGTATATGCTCTTTTTTCTTCAGTGCCCACTTCCCACCGAAACGCGTCTGTACGCGTCATGCTCATTCCACTTGTGCTTCCATGCAGGCATTGCATGCCTTAAATTATCGAATCCTATAATATTCCTATTCCTATGCAAGTTTCTGGTAAGATAAATGCATTAATTATGGTATCCGACGCGCATTTAAATGTAAGATTGCAAATAACACTTACGTTGAAAAAGTTGTTTTCAAGTAAGAATGCTCAATTTCTTAGTAGCGATTGCAGGGGCATATTCAGGGGCATTCGGGGATACGACTAAATAACGACTGAAATATACTACAAATTCATGATTTGGAAGAAATCTTAGCAACTTTAACTCATGGAAGTTTGATTTAAATCAGTTTTTAATGCACACAAATGAGGTGAGTTTTGGTAGTAAGGTCTAATTTTCAGGAACAAGCCCTCGAAAATCAAGTTTTTAGGTCTTATTGGTCCTCCAGCCAGTGGTTCATTGACTATAGTACATATATTTGTCCATGTAGACAATCTTTCGGTAACTTAGCAAAGATGCTCATTAGTACGCGATTAGTTAGTTTTTTTTTGTACAGCGTAAGGTTGTCATTCCCCATTGTTGCACAACCAGGCACGTAGCCAAGGGGGAGGGGGTGGCGGGTGCGGCCGCCCCCCCCCCCCCCCCCCCCCCCTCCCGCCCCTGGAGGCCAGGAGGGCCCTTTTCGGCGCGCGAGACCGCGCGAAGCGCAGTATCATGGGTTCTTTACCACGCAAAGCGTGGTCTTTAGAGAGTTTAGAGCACTTCAGAGGGCCTTTAGGGCCAACTGGGCCCTCTCTGAAAGACCAGAGGGCCCCTTGGACGTTCAAAAGAGCCCTGTGCATGTCAGAGGGGCCCTGGCCAGACCGAAAGGGCCCCTCAGCGGGTCAGAGGGCCCCCTGAACACGTCGAATGGGTCCCTAGCCAGCACAGAGGGGCTCCTGGGCAGGTCGAGAGGCCCCTGAACATGTCGGCAGGGCGAAAAAGCGGCCAGCGCAGTCCCTTGCCAGGTCATAGGGCCCCTGAGCAGGTTGGAGGGCCCCTGGACAGGCCAGAGGGCCCCTGGGAAGTTCAAAGGGCCCCTGTGCAGGTCAGAGGGTCCCCTGACAAGACCGAAAGGGCCCCTAGGTGGGTCAGAAGGGCCCTGAACATGCCGAATGGGCCCCTAGTCAGCACGGAGGGGCCCCAAGACAGGTCGGAGGGCCCTCGGAGCATGTCGCAAGGCGACAAAGCAGCCAGCGCAGTCCCTTGCCAGGTCGGAAGGGCCCCTTAGAAGGCTGGAGAGCCCCTGGAGAGACCAGAGGGCTCCTGGAAAGTTAAAAGGGCCCCTGTGCAGATAGGAGGGGCCCCTGAGCAGACCAAAAGGACCCCTGGGCGGGTAAGAAGGTCCCCTGAACATGCCGAATTGGCCCCTAGCCAGCACGGAGGGGTCCCAGGGCAGGTCGGAGGGCACATTGAGCCTGTCGGCAGGGTGACAGAGCAGCCAGCGCAGTCCGACCAGAAGAGTCGCTGGGCATATCGGAAGGGCTCCTGGGCAAGTCAGAGGGGCCCCTGGCTAGCTAGACCGAAAGGGTCCCTGGGCCGGTCGGATGGCCAGGTCAGAAGAGTCCCTGGTGAGACCGGAAGGGCCAAAACACGTAGAGATCCCTGATGAAGATTGAATACAAAGAGGACTTCCTCCACGATAAAAATATTAACAAATATGAAATCACCCACTCCACATCATGTCTTCTCGCTTCGCGGATCCAAGATGAGTCCCTGAACAGGTCAGAAGGGCGTTGAAAATGTCGGAGGGGCCCCCTAGACGATCTGAAGGGACCCTGGGCCTTTCAACAGTAAGAATGCAGTTGTCCAGGGAATACAACTCAAAATTTCGCACCGTTCCGCGGCGCAATTTAACTAGAAATTCAATTATATGCGGATTAGAAGAAAAAAATCAGCCCGTTTCTCGGCGCATTTATTATTATTTATGTTCCTACTTTCCAATATAATTGGGAAAAATAGTTCACTTTAGCACCTTCTTTACCGCACTTTTAAACGCACAATATAGCATTTTTAGAGGTCCGCACCATACGCAATGCAACGCATCGATGAGAAAGCATATCCAGGGCATAAGACTCAACATTTTCGCGCCGCTCTGCGGCGCAATTTGTTTAAGAGTTACAGGTCTTGAGCTTAAAAAATATTCCAAGTTGGTATAGCTGATTCCAAATTGGTGTCGCTGGTTCCAAAGTTGATATGGCAGTTTTCTAACTCCAGCTCCTAAAAGTTGGTATGGCCCATGCCATACCTGTCATACTGCATTTTCCATCCATGTAACGTGCCTTTTCATCCGTTTTGTTTGGCCCTTTCAACGCTTGGGAAGGGGGCCGTTTCAACGCTCGGGAAGGGGCCCTTTCGAGGCCCCCCCCCCCCGCCCCCTGGACGAAATCCTGTCTACGTGCCTGTGCACAACTTCGACAATTGTATGTCTTCTTGACGCTGCAAATTTTAGGAGTGCACGAAAAGCAACTACGGGTATGCAACTGATTAACTCTCTCGTGTTAACGGACCAGGGTTTGCGTCTGAAAAATATCGTAACTACGATATCTTGCAACTTCTCACGAAAAACGGAGTCAGAAAGTAGCACAAGACCTGGGAGAACAAGCCTTCCATCTGACAACGGAGGGCAACGTCCGTGTCAGTCAGTTTTCGGATTGCCACAACATTGGCTGGGTGCGTTTTCCCATGGGCTCAGCCAACCGCGACCGTTCCGACGGGGCTGGGAACATGGCGAGCCGCGGGGCCGGCCCGGCAATCGAGTAGTGCATTACAAGGCTGATCTGACTCACAGAACAGCCGGCCACGCCTAGACGGCCAGCTCGAACCGCAGATAGCCGGCGAGGCTGGCTAACATTCTGCCATGCTGTAGAGGAGTGATGAATGGCTGGCTAATATTCTGCCATGCTGTAGAGGAGTGATAAACGGCTGGCTAATATTCTGCCATGCTGTAGAGGAGTGATAAACGGCTGGCTAATATTCTGCCATGCTGTAGAGGAGTGATACACGGCTGGCTAATATTCTGCCATGCTGTAGAGGAGTGATACACGGCTGGCTAATATTCTGCCATGCTGTAGAGGAGTGATGAACGGCTGGCTAATATTCTGCCATGCTGTAGAGCAGTCAGGGGCGTCGCCACGGATTTTTTTTACTGGGGGGGGGGGGACCCAGTCACAGTCGCAGTCAAAAGCAAAAGTTGTTGACCGGGGGGGGGGGGGCAGCACTGGCGGATCTAGGGTTCGAGTTGGGGGGGGGGGGGGGGGGGGGGGTGTACAAATTACGCTCAACTTCATCTGCGAAAAGTTGTTGACCGGGGGGGGGGGGGGATTAGCGTCGGGTCATCAGCGCAAACAGTCGTGGAGCGGGGGGGGGGGGGGGGGGACGTCGGGTCGTCAGCGCGATAAAAATAGGGGGTGGGAGGGTCGGGTCCTGAGCGCACAACAGTTGTTCACCGGGGGCGGGGGAGAGTTTTTTCCTAATTATCCCGCTCCCCGCTGGGGTATTCAGCCGAACACGCCCCTCGTTATCTTCCGATCCAATAACCGCAGCGAGACGCGCAAGGCGGCAATCGATAGCTCTCAATGAGACGCATCTAAACCATACTCGAGATTGTTAAAATAAGGTCACATGTCAGGTCACAGCCAGGTCAAAGTTCAAATGCGAGGTATTTTAGTTAATGGGCCATACTTTCCATCCAAAGCCTTAGATTACGGCACAAAGTGCTCTCAAAGGAATTATTAATTTCCCACATAAGCGGAAGTGAAATTGTAAGCAAGGGTCAAGGTCAGGTCACAAAAGGTCACTATTGGCAAGAGGTCTACGAAAGCCATGCGACACATGTTTTCTGGGTTATTTTACACGTATAATTCGATAGCAGCAGCCATTTTCACAACCTGACCCTCGTATAGGGCCTTGCCTGACCCCATATAGTTGCCCTCAGATCAAGGTCAGGTCACATACGGAAAACATTTGAAATTGATTAACCTAAATAAAAAAGGTATGTTTCTATACCAGTTTTGTCTCAGAAATACAGTGGTGGCATTTATTTGTCTGTATCTGGTCACTAAAAGTTAAAAAAATGCAACTAAAAAAATGACGTCATGAGCTACTTATACTTGGAGCCATAAGTCGGTTAAAAATAAAGATATTGCTTTGAAATTTGGTTTGGATATCGTCCATTCTTGGTTCTCCAATATATACTCAGTTGTGTTTTAAATATCGTTGAAAATGTTGATTTTGCGGATTTTGTATCTCCTAAAAGCAGCTTTTTATTTTTGGGGTAAAAATCTCAACATTTCGAAAATCTGAGATAGCCATTTTGAAGATATTGTCATTTGCTTGCTTTTCACATTTTTTGTTTGTGTTTGCAATTTGCTTCAACACTCGATTTTCTAGGATTTTTGCAAACATTTATTGTTTCTACACGAAAAATGACATGACATGACGTCACTAAAACGTCATTATCTGCCAAAGTGCTCCACCAATTTAATTGACATTTTGTGAGAAGACGTAGAATTGATGCAGCATAATGTACGTCATAAGTTTCAACGTCCGTCGATATATATAGACAATAGTTTTCAAGTTAATGAGAAAATCCTAAAGGGGGCAGATTCTGCACCCAGCGGGGCGTGGGTTATCACTTCTTACAGCCAATGCAGGAACGTGCGGGGGATACTTGCATTGAATGCCCCACATGTTCCTGTGAGGGTGCATTTTCCACTAATACCCCCCCCCCCCCTACTGGATCCGCCAGTGGGTACCAGGCCGTTAGCGAGAAGTTGTTGAGGGTGTGGGGGGGGGAGTAGAGCAGGCCTTGTCAACCATCTACCGCTGTACGTCCGGCCGTGTTGGGGGGGGGGAATCATGGTTTCAGAACCTTGGGGGGGGGGGGGGCATGGCCCCTAGACATATACATGGCTCCTTGGCCCCTCTGGATCCGCCCCTGGAGGGGAAACTTATTTTAGCGAGTGTTCGTGGACACTTATTTTCGCTATCGCCCAGCAAGCTAGTAGCTACCCCTTCTATGATATATTTTCAAAATTACTTAGCATGGATTGTAGAGTTCTTCAAACATTGAAATTATATAAAGCATGCTGCTATAGCGCTCATATCAATTCCAGCGGCTTAAAGGTACTAAAGTCTAAAACTGATTGCTGTTTGAACACAACATATTGATGGATGTACCCATGCCGTCACACTATTCGCTGCCTTTGCTGAATTGTATCTAAGGCCTTGGAATGAGTGGTGAATGAATGGATGAACTTGACATTCAATCAGAGCAGAAGCCAATCTTGTGTACCAGCTTTTAGCTGCCATATCATAATGTTATTTTCTACAAAGTAATTAAGTACCTGCATCTTTAATTAAGTGCAAATAAAGGACTCACCGATATATGGTTAAAAATCGAATGTAATTTAAGCTAAGAATACATTAAGTTTCATATCCTTTGGAACGAATTCAGCAAAACAAAAATCAAGCAAGTCTGCTTTCTTCTCCCCCCCCCCCCCCCCCTCCAGATTTTTGAACTGGGGGACGCGTCCCCCCCCCCCTTCGCCGCCGACGCCCATGAGATACACGGCTGGCAAATATTCTGCCATGCTGTAGAGGAGTGATACACGGCTGGCTAATATTCTGCCATGCTGTAGAGCAGTGATACACGGCTGGCTAATATTATGCCATGCTGTAGAGCAGTGATACACGGCTGGCTAATATTCTGTCATGCTGTAGAGCAGTGATACACGGCTGGCTAATATTCTACCATGCTGTAGAGCAGTGATACACGGCTGGCTAATATTCTGCCATGCTGTAGAGGAGTGATAAACGGCTGGCTAATATCCTGCCATGCTGTAGAGCAGTGATAAACGGCTGGCTAATATTCTACCATGCTGTAGAGCAGTGATACACGGCTGGCTAATATTCTGCCATGCTGTAGAGCAGTGATAAACGGCTGGCTAATATTCTACCATGCTGTAGAGCAGTGATACACGGCTGGCTAATATTCTGCCATGCTGTAGAGGAGTGATAAACGGCTGGCTAATATTCTGCCATGCTGTAGAGGAGTGATACACGGCTGGCTAATATTCTGCCATGCTGTAGAGGAGTGATAAACGGCTGGCTAATATTCTGCCATGCTGTAGAGCAGTGATACACGGCTGGCTAATATTATGTCCTGCTGTAGAGCAGTGATAGACGGCTGGCTAATATTCTGCCATGCTGTAGAGCAGTGATACACGGCTGGCTAATATTCTACCATGCTGTAGAGGAGTGATACACGGCTGGCTAATATTATGTCCTGCTGTAGAGCAGTGATAGACGGCTGGCTAATATTCTGCCATGCTGTAGAGCAGTGATAAACGGCTGGCTAATATTCTGCCATGCTGTAGAGGAGTGATACACGGCTGGCTAATATTCTACCATGCTGTAGAGGAGTGATAAACGAGAGGGTAATATTCTGCCATGCTGTAGAGGAGTGATACACGGTAGGCTAATATTATGTCATGTGTGCAGTGCAGAGGCTGTAGCTCGGTCGCGCTGCCTTCGTCGTTCCGAACGTTTTGTAACAGCCTCGTGTGAATATCAAATGGAGCGGACCTCAAACGGAACTGTAACGGCCCCATGAGGACGAGAGACATGGCCCCAGACACGGCTATAGAATGTTCCATGCGCCTCCAGAACGGCCATAGACCGCCCCGTGTGGCTCCAGGGTCCATATACAGCCATGGAAAAGCCCCGTGTTGCCCCAGGGCCCATATACAGCCATGGAAAGCCCCGTGTGGCCCCAGGACCCAGACATAGCAATGGGAAATCCCCATGTGGCCCCAGGGCTAGATATATCCATTGGAAAGCCCCGTGTGGCCCCAGGGCCCATATACAGCCATGGAAAGCCCCGTGTGCCCCCAGGGTCCAGACATAGCCATGGAAAAGCCAGGTGTGGCCCCAGGGCCCAGACATAGCGATGGGAAAGCCCCATGTGGCCCCAGGGCCAGATATAGCCATGGGAAAGCCCCGTGTGGCCCCAGGGCCAGATATAGCCATGGGAAAGCCCCGTGTGGCCCCAAGGCCCAGACATAGCCATGGGAAAGCCCGTGTGGCCCCAGGGCCCAGATATAACTATGGGAAAGTCCCGTGTGCCCCTTGGGCCAGATATAGCCATGGGAAAGCCCCGTGTGGCCCCAAGGCCCAGACATAGCCATGGGAAAGCCCGTGTGGCCCCAGGGTCCATATATAACTATGGGAAAGTCCCGTGTGGCCCCAGATGTAGCCATGGGAAAGCCCCGTGTGGCCCCAAGGCCCAGACATAGCCATGGGAAAGCCCATGTGACCCCAGGGCCCAGATATAACTATGGGAAAGTCCCGTGTGGCCCCAGGGCTCAGACATAGCCATGGAAAGCCCCGTGTGGCCCCAGGGTGTGGCACCAGGGCAGGGCTCAGACATAGCCATGGAAAGCCAGCCCCGTGTGGCCCCAGGACTCAGATATAGCCATGACAAGCCCCGTGTGGCCCCAGGGCCCATATATAGCCATGGCAAGCCCCGTGTGGCCCCAGGACCTAGATGTAGCCATGGAAAGCCCCGTGTGGCCCCAGGGCCCATATATAGCCATGGAAAGCCCCGTGCGGCCCCAGGGCCCAGATGTAGCCATGGAAAGCCCCGTGTGGCCCCAGTGCCCATATATAGCCATGGAAAGCCCCGTGTGGCCCAGGACCCAGATGTAGCCATGGAAAGCCCCGTGTGGCCCCAGGACCCAGATGTATCCATGGAAAGCCCCGTGTGGCCCCAGGACCCAGATGTAGCCATGGAAAGCCCCGTGTGGCCCCAGGACCCAGATGTAGCCATGGAAAGCCCCGTGTGACCCCAGGACCCAGATGTAGCCATGGAAAGCCCCGTGTGGCCCCAGGACCCAGATGTAGCCATGGAAAGCCCCGTGTGGCCCCAGGACCCATATATAGCCATGGGAAAGCCCGTGTGGCCCCCGGGCCCAGACATAGCCATGGGAAAGCCCGTTTGGCCCCAGGGCCCATATACAGCCATGGAAAGCCTCGTGTGGGCCAGACACGGCCCCAGCCAGACACGGCCGGAGATAATTGCAGAGGCTTCAGACACGGCCAGAGCGTGCCCCTTATGTAAGGCCCAGGCACGATCAGAGAGCCCCGTGAGACCCCAGACACGGATATTGAATGCCCCGTGAGGCTCCGGACACGGGCAAAGCGCCCCGTGGGACCCTAGACATGGCCAAAGGGAGCCCCATGTAGTCCAGAGTCGGCCATAGAATGGCCCGTATGGCCCAAACACGGCTCTAGAATGTCCTGTGCGGTCCAGACACGGCTATAGAACGCCCCGTGAGGCCCCCGACACGGCCCTAGACACAGCCAGAGAGTGCCCAGCGCCGGCCGACCCGTCCCCGGCGGCCTCGCAAACTGGTTGTGGCGCCGCCGCCGCTGGAATGCTGCATGGAAGCGGCCGCCGGCCGGCCGACCGGCCCAGTCGTCCACCAAGTCGCCGCCGAGTTGCCGCCGCGCCGCGAGCCGCCCGGCCTGTGTTCGCCGCCGCCGCCACCGCCGCCGTCGCCGCCGCCCCCGCCCGCGCCCGCGTGCCGCACAGGCAGGTAGCGCGACAACGCCGCGGGCCACGGCCGGTCGGGTCGCGTCCGGTCAGCCGCGCGTCTGACGACGGCAGTGTCCACAGCGGAGAGGAGAGTTCGCGCGGTTGGCACCGCCCCGTCTCCGCCCACACTTCATCGTTACTCAGGTGGGTTAACACATGAACGGTGGTCGACACCGACCGCTGCTGACCTGAGGTCAGCTAGTCAGGCGGGGACACGCGAATCGTGACCCTGGTGTCTCGCCTCGGGCGCCGGGCCGGGCCGGGCCGTCGACCGTCGGCGACCCATGGGACCACGCGCCGCGCCGCGCCGCGCTGCTCGGCCGCTCCGGTGCGGTCGGTTTGGACAGGTTCCCGACCCGTCGCCGACCGCGATCGGTCACCTACCGACCACTCCGACCGCGCCGACCGCGTCGAGCGGGCCGGGCTCGGAAGGTGGCGGGTCCGAGGCTGGGTCGGGTGGCCGGAGGCAGGGGGATGTCCGACCGTGAGTCAGCGGCGCCGCCAGGTAATGGGGCCGGTGGCCGGCAGCTCCGCCGGACGGGCGGCTGGCGCCATGGCGGCCCGTCGACGGTGGCGTGCCGGCCGCCCTGCATGCCAAACATCACGATTTGAGTCGATCATGGCACGGAGCTTGTGGTGGCGGAATCCCAGCCGGTGAAACGGCGCCGCCGGCTCGCGCAGTGGCTTCCCATCCTGGTTCTCAGGCTGAGGCCAAACAGTGGCGAGACTGCCCGAGCGACCTCGGCCGCTGGGTTTTCCTTCATCACACCTTCACAGCTGGAAGGTCGTGTTCACCGGTGTCCTTCAGCCTGAGTGAGAGAAACTTTTGTTATTTCAATTCGTTTGTCATGCAGCGAGGAATGAGTTATTTTTGTTTTGTTTTGATTGTAGTGATGTGGCAACGTTAGAGCATCTTGTTGATCCATAGCACCGATGGTGACCATATCTTCAGGCGTCTGTCCGAAGTTCGACAGCGTCTTCTTAATCGGTCGGTCGACACGTTTAGAGCCACATCTGTTCAGTTCATCATGTTCAGCCAGCTGTGCCCGAGTTGGGATCTTGCCCTTCCCTCTATCCACATCTCAACCCTTGCCGTCCTGCCGTGCTGTGCACCAACGTATACCCTTCTCCGATGAAGGCCGTGTATTGCTTACTTTGTCGGCTGGCGGTCTGATAGTCGGGTCAGCTGTCTCTCCAAACTGCCAGCGAGGGTCACGCTCACAGACCAGCCGGCCCGTCAGGCGACTTCTGACATGTCACCTCAGTTTGCCACGAATCTGCATCCGACGCCCATCGCCCGTCCGGTCAACTTCGGATCGCCAGCGATTGCTCCCTTGACCGTCCTCGTGTTCCTGCACGTGATGCTACGATCATCGATCATTGACCGGTTGTATTGTGTCCCGTCACCAGCCGACAGCGAAACACTCACTGTCCGTTCCAGTTCGCGCAGCGCATCCTGATCCGGGAATGATGGCCGCTCCAGTTCCGTCGATGTGTGCTTTTCCTCGAGCGTTACGTAAAACAAAGCACAACTTGCGGTCACACCGTCTCCCCCAAAACCTGTTCGTTGCGATTTTTTTAGATGTGCGTACGCTGACGCATGATCCGGTTCTGCGCGGTGTAGAGTGTCATCCGGCGGTGAGGAGTTTGTCAACGCAGACCCAGTGCGACACACGTTGACGTCACGTCTCTAGGACGGTGTGACGTCACGTATGAGGTCACGTCTGATGTCACACGTCATTCGCGGCCGTCGTGACGCGGCCGTGTGCCGCGGTCCGCGGCGGTTCGCGGCCGGTCGACAGGGAGTGGTCGCGTGTCCGCTGCGGCCGGGCAGCGGTCACCACGGCCTCGCTGCTGACAGAGTGGGCCACCGAAGGCCGCCCCCGCCGCCGCCGCCCCTGCCGTCACCCCCGCCGCCGCCGCTGGTCCACCCGCGCCGCCGCCCCCGCCGCCGCCGCGGGTCCACCCGCGCGTCACACTCTCTTGACAGCGTCACAGTCGGAGTCAGACAGTGGTCAGAGTCGGAATCAGACAGTGGTCAGAGTCGGAGTCAGACAGTGGTCAGAGTCGGAGTCAGACAGTGGTCAGAGTCGGAGTCAGACAGTGGTCAGAGTCGGAGTCAGACAGTGGTCAGAGTCGGAGTCAGACAGTGGTCACAGTCGCAGTGGTCTGTGGTGTGGGATCGCTGACCAGATTCCCGTGTTGCCTGAGAGGTGGCTCGGACGTGAGAGGTGGCTCGGACGCTTGTAGCGGACAAACTCGCGGTGAAGGAGAAAGAAGCCCGATTCGTGGTGTGGAAGGAAGAATCCTGCGTCGCGCAGACGATTTTGCGGGAGGAAAATATTGGTGCAATCGGCTGGTGCTGGCCGTTTCGTGCCGGTGTTTCAGTCGATGGGAGATACGTTTCGATTTTTTGGGTTTTCAAACAAGAAAAGCGGAGGAGTGACTGAAATCGGTACGGACTCTTGTGCAATGTTTTATGTTTAAATACCAAGTGACAAAGCAAACTTGGTTCTTGTGCTTTTCTTCTGTTTCATTTATTAATCATTTGTTTTACATCAGTTTCTGTCTTGACTGCATAACGTTGTATGGGACATTTGATTGCGGAAATATAAACGCAGAAGGTATTGATAGAGATGGAGCTAAATTTGATATAATTTCGGTGTTTGCCTTTGACCCGCGATTCTTTAAGGCGGCTGCACACTAGGCCATTCGGCGCGCGGAGGTCGCAATATCGCTGCGACTTTCCGCGCATCTTTAGCGACTTTCCGCCTTCGCGTCAGCCGAAACGTCAAAAATCGCGGACGAATGTCGTCGGACGGCCATCTGCGGACCGGCGGAAAAGGCTGATTCGAACGAGCTTTTTTCCGCGACTGAACGCCGCGGAGCCGCGGACAACAAATTGATCAGGCTAACAGTGGCGAATCTATGCAAGACAGAGGTACTAATTTTGCACAGCATGCTCTTGCCACTGTGAAATTTATTATGTAAAAGTTTCGTGGTTCTAAACTTATATCTTCGTCGAAAAATGGTCATCATTAATTTATCTTGGGACAGGCTGTAGGCACAGGTTGCGACATGCTGTACGTCGGCGGGGCGGAATCTCGCGAGCAGACAGCGCCGAATCCGCCGGAACAAGGACAATATTCAGCGGTACCGCCGCGATTTTCCTAGGCGGAATTTCGCAGTGATATCGGGCGCCGAATGCGTAGTGTGCGGCCGCCTTTATTGTCTCACTTAAGTGTTTTATGGATCTTGCAAAACAAACGTTGACTTATGTATTTAAGTTTATTGAATTAACTGGTGTCCTTGTGCATTAAGCAAGCATTGTGGATGATTTTCCATCGCAATATGTATGCTTACTTTTTTACAATGATGCTTACTTATGCCATTGATCATGTACCGCCGTCATGAATGTTTTCCTCCGTAAAATAGTGTTCGCGGATATGGGATTTCCCGAGCTGCTTTTTTCAGGTCAGCATTGTGGACTTACCAAGTAGAGAACTGGCCAGCTGTGGTCCAACCTAAGTTACTGGATTATTTCCAACATACAAGACAAATGCACATACTAACCACCATGTGACCAATCAGTTTATCACTGGCGACAATCACTTCACCGCACCCCAAACAGAGCACATTGCTGTCCAGTATCCAGCGGCACCGGGGCAGTTTAAAAGTAAGGATACTCTGAACGCCATGATGTCATTCAACACCTGTGCTTGTCATCCCACCATTTTTCACATCTGCAGCTTCTAGCCGCGGGAGGACTTTTGTGTATTACCAGTTACCACTGACCTGTGGACATTGCAAAATGAAAACATTGCTTGGATGTGACATTTGCGACCTCATTGAAGTTCCAGGCTGGTGGGCAGTGAGTCATTGGGTAGTTATGTCATTGATTTGTGTTCGAGTTACTGCTGCCTTCGTCTGTCCATCTATGCAAACCCAAACCCACATACCGTCTAGTTGATGTATCTATTGAGACCGTTTGGCTGTTGACCTAAGGGACTTTCCAGAGGCTGTTGGCGGTCCTGTTATTCTTAAGTCGATCAGGCGCTGGTACCGGGTTACCATTGGACTGAGGTCGGGTTCGGCGCAGGGTCTCCCGCAAGGATTTTGGACTGGGTGGGCATTTTGGCGAGGCGGGCTTAGATTATGGGGAGGGGGCACCGGCGGCTCCAGGGGGCCCCTTTAGCCCTAAGGATGGGGGGGGGGGGGGCGGCAACATGTTTTTTGGTCCTCCCCTTTTCTCCAGTCTCATTTCTTCGTGATACCCCTACGGTCTGATTCAAATAGTAAAATAGTGCTCCAGTCTTCCAAAACCTCAAATTTCGCGTCTCTTGGCGGCGCAATTGTTATGTAGCTGTCAATTTCTTCTCAATATTAATACGTGTGACGTTTCAGGGCAGTTATGTTAAGATTTGTCTTCTAGAACCCACATTAGCAAAATCTTCCTAGTACACCTTGCAACCGATGAAGATTGGCAGCGTCCCAAGCCGCTTGGAACATTTAGTGTTATCAAATAGTAATCGTGTATCAAATTAAAACCTAGTATAAAGGGAGCTAAACCGGTCGTACCAGTCTATGATGTTCGTAGGCATTATTTTGCTCTGTTAAAAATGCAGCCAATGTCCATTTTATATCAAATCTGTGAATCAAATTAATTAATTGTTTAAAGGGAGATAATCACCTTTTGATTTTGTTAGCAACACTTTCTTTGGCTACCGTTATGGTATTAAAATGATGTGATCTAAATTTAAGAATTAAATACAATTATTCCCTAATTCAAAGTTGGAAGTTTGGGAAAATTTATGATCGGTATTTTCCCTACACTATTGGAAAGCGCAACACGCTTTTGTGTCAATCTGTTCAACGTTGTTGAATGGGCACTTATAAACAAATCGCCGACACTAAATAGGTTGCCATGGGGGGCCTACCTAAACTGCCGATTTCAATGCACTTTTTTAAAATGATTGTTGATTGTTCATAAAAGTTTGGCACATATTCGCAAAAGATAGAATGCAGGAAACATATTGCATACCTTCATGATAAAATAACAATGCGTAGGGAGGCTAATTTACTGATGTCGTTACCGAGTGCTTGCTGATTATAAGCGTGGAGCGCTTATCAACTATGAATTGAAATATCTCGCGGTAGGAATTGTTATATGCAAAATTTGATGAATTTACAATATATTTTGGTCTCGTCTATCGATTGCAGGTGCTAACTCCATTTTTGTGGAAAAAGGTCATTATCTCCCTTTAAGGGAAATAATGACATTTTGATTTGTTTAACAACAATGTATTAGGCTACCGTTATGGTATACAAATTATATGATCTAAATTTAAGAATGAAATACAAATATTCTCTGCTTCAAAGTTGGAAGTTTGGAAAAAATTAAAAGCAAGTACATATACTTATTTCGGAGTTCATGATCGGTGTTTTCCCTCCACTATTGGAAACGCGACATATCGATCTGTTCAACGTTGTTGAATTATCTCTCAACAAATCGCATACACTAAATAAGTCGTCGTAGGGGGGCAAGCTAATCCGCCGAATGTATCATGGTTTTCTAAGACGTTTATTGATTGATTACGGGAATAAAACGGTTCAGATAAATGTTTCATGACTCATGAGTGCATTACAATGTATTGAATACCCGTATGTTGAAAATTCGTAGGGAAAACATCCATTTTTTTTTAATGAATCGAGTACACTAAATAGGTCGCCGTCCGGGGCTAAACTAAACAGCCGATTTCAATGCACCTTTTCAAATGTTTGTTGACTTTTTATAGAAAATTGGTACATATTCGCAAAAGATTGAGTGCATGAAACATATTATATACCTTCATGATAAATAACAATCCGTAGGTAGGCTAATTTTAGCTCGGACAGTGAATTCGTTACCAAGTACTTGTGAGTACCGACTGTTATAAGCGTGGAACATTGATCAACTTTAACTTGAAATATCTTTCGGTAGGAATGTTTATATGCACAATGTGATCAATTTGC
>JAXIVJ010009200.1:27500-52071 GCA_036785665.1 Chirona hameri
ACATGCAATGGTAGCATATTTGTGCTTGATTCCAGTGGAATCGAATCCGATGCCGGAATCGATTCCGTTTGGACTGGAATCGGAATCGGATTCGATTCCGTTCGCATCTGGGTGGAATCAGAATCAGGTGGAATCAATCATTTTTAGCAAATTGTGGAATCTGAATCAGAATCAATGTCTATTTCAAGCGATTCCGTTTTACTTTTGCTAAAATCGCTTTGGCCATGAATTAAGGTTTTCCTAAGGTACATTCGTTACATTGAACATGCATAACTAAAGCAAAGCTAGGTGACAATTTGTTACGAATAATTACGAAGAATGAAGGTCAATAGACATGCTTAGTAATTATGTTTATTTAGGTGGAGGCATACACTTATCTTCGCTTATGGCGATGTTATGCTTATTGACCATACATTCCATAATATCATCAAATCTTTCAAGACATTGATTTCCCTGTGTAACATATTGTACAACAGCAGCTTGCAATATCTTCATGCATCATAATTATAGGATTATATTGTCTGTTTCCTTTCGTTATAGTTTGACATTTGACTGTCGCGATTTTGCAGCATGGTTCAGTTTTTCAACAAAATTCATGAAATTATCTGAAGTTTTATATCAAAATAGCTACATCTTTACCATACGTATGTATGATCAGGAATATTTTGATGCAGAGTGAACTAAAATCGGAATAAGTGGAATCGGATTCGGAATCAAGCTTTTTAGGTGCCCCGGAATCGGAATCGGAATCGATTCCTCTAGCAAAATATCTATTTGAATCAGATTCGGAATCAGATCCATTTGGCTTGGTATGGAATCGGAATCGATTCCGCTGAAGCGGAATCAAGCACAAGTCTGAATGGTAGGTATACTGTTAAATAAAGTTATGATTTTAACTAAATGTTATCGTACGTGAATACTTGGTGGATTAACTTCACATTCAGCCAATTCAGGCTTCAATACGTGTCTCTTTCGACCGTTCAGCGGCACCTGTCGGGCCGTGTGAACGAGCATGCATTAGACTGAATGGCTTTCCAGTCGGTGGCTGGGAAACGGGCTGATTGACCTTGCCTTCGCCCGGCCCGACACCGCAATCTTCATCAGTCGCCAGTGGCCATCAGTGGCCACCAGCGACCACCAGCGGCCACCAGCGGCCACCAGCGGCCACCACCAGCGGTCACCACCAGCGGTCACCACCAGCGGTCACCACCAGCGGCCACCAGCGGTCACCACCAGCGGCCACCAGCGGTCACCAGCGGTCACCACCAGCGGTCACCACCAGCGGTCACCACCAGCGGTTACCAGCGGCGGCCACCAGCGGTCACCACCAGCGGCCACCAGCGGTCACCAGCGGTCACCACCAGCGGTCACCACCAGCGGTCACCACCAGCGGTCACCACCAGCGGTTACCAGCGGCGGCCACCACCAGCGGTCACCACCAGCGGTCACCACCAGCGGTCACCACCAGCGGTCACCACCAGCGGTTACCACCAGCGGTCACCACCAGCGGTCACCACCGGCGGTTACCACCAACGGTCACCACCAGCGGTCACCAGCGGTCACCACCAGCGGTCATCACCAGTGGTCACCACCAGCGGTTACCAGCGGCGGTCACCACCAGCGGTCACCACCAGCGGTCACCACCAGCGGTTACCACCAGCGATCACCACCAGCGGTCACCACCAGCGGCCAGCAGCGGCCACCACTAGCGGTCACCAGCGGCGGCCACCAGCGGTCACCATCAGCGGCCACCAGCGGCCGCCGCCGCGGCGCTGCCCCTGCCTACCCAGACCGGCGTTGGCGGTTGGTGTCGTGTCGGCCCCGGCAGACGCGCGCGGCAGCGCAGACATGTCCGCTTCTGAGCCACACGAGCGCCATGACTCACAGCCTGGCCTCTTATTTAGGCATGCGCGCCGTATCTCCCCCATAGCCAATGCGGTGTTCGCGGGAACAGTTGCGCCAGCGCGGCGGCGGTGCCAGCGCATCGTTTATGTAGTGTCCGGGAGCCGTGGCCGGTGGCTTATGTAGGGTCCGGGAGCCGTGGCCGGTGGTTTATGTAGTGTCCGGGAGCCGTGGCCGGTGGCTTATGTAGGGTGTCCGGGAGCCGTGACCGGTGGCTTATGTAGGGTCCGGGAGCCGTGGCCGGTGGTTTATGTAGGGTCCGGGAGCCGTGGCCGGTGGTTTATGTAGGGTCCGGGAGCCGTGGCCGGTGGTTTATGTAGGGTCCGGGAGCCGTGGCTGGTGGTTTATGTAGGGTGTCCGGGAGCCGTGGACGGTGGTTTATGTAGGGTGTCCGGGAGCCGTGACCGGTGGCTTATGTAGGGTCCGGGAGCCGTGGCCGGTGGTTTATGTAGGGTCCGGGAGCCGTGACCGGTGGTTTATGTAGGGTCCGGGAGCCGTGGCCGGTGGCTTATGTAGGGTGTCCGGGAGCCGTGACCGGTGGTTTATGTAGGGTCCGGGAGCCGTGGACGGTGGCTTATGTAGGGTCCGGGAGCCGTGACCGGTGGTTTATGTAGGGTCCGGGAGCCGTGGACGGTGGCTTATGTAGGGTGTCCGGGAGCCGTGGCCGGTGGTTTATGTAGGGTCCGGGAGCCGTGACCGGTGGTTTATGTAGGGTCCGGGAGCCGTGGACGGTGGTTTATGTAGGGTGTCCGGGAGCCGTGGCCGGTGGCTTATGTAGGGTCCGGGAGCCGTGGCCGGTGGCTTATGTAGGGTCCGGGAGCCGTGACCGGTGGTTTATGTAGGGTCCGGGAGCCGTGGACGGTGGTTTATGTAGGGTGTCCGGGAGCCGTGGCCGGTGGTTTATGTAGGGTCCGGGAGCCGTGACCGGTGGTTTATGTAGGGTCCGGGAGCCGTGGCCGGTGGCTTATGTAGGGTCCGGGAGCCGTGGCCGGTGGTTTATGTAGGGTGTCCGGGAGCCGTGGCCGGTGGTTTATGTAGGGTCCGGGAGCCGTGGCCGGTGGTTTATGTAGGGTCCGGGAGCCGTGGCCGGTGGCTTATGTAGGGTCCGGGAGCCGTGGCCGGTGGTTTATGTAGGGTCCGGGAGCCGTGGCCGGTGGTTTATGTAGGGTCCGGGAGCCGTGGCCGGTGGCTTATGTAGGGTCCGGGAGCCGTGGCCGGTGGCTTATGTAGGGTGTCCGGGAGCCGTGGCCGGTGGTTTATGTAGGGTGTCCGGGAGCCGTGGCCGGTGGTTTATGTAGGGTGTCCGGGAGCCGTGGCCGGTGGTTTATGTAGGGTGTCCGGGAGCCGTGGCCGATGGTGTATGTAGGGTCCGGGAGCCGTGTGGCCGGTGGCTTATGTAGGGTCCGGGAGCCGTGGACGGTGGCTTATGTAGGGTCCGGGAGCCGTGGCCGGTGGTTTATGTAGGGTCCGGGAGCCGTGGCCGGTGGCTTATGTAGGGTCCGGGAGCCGTGGCCGGTGGCTTATGTAGGGTGTCCGGGAGCCGTGGACGGTGGCTTATGTAGGGTCCGGGAGCCGTGGCCGGTGGTTTATGTAGGGTCCGGGAGCCGTGGCCGGTGGCTTATGTAGGGTCCGGGAGCCGTGGCCGGTGGTTTATGTAGGGTGTCCGGGAGCCGTGGCCGGTGGCTTATGTAGGGTCCGGGAGCCGTGGCCGGTGGTTTATGTAGGGTCCGGGAGCCGTGGCCGGTGGCTTATGTAGGGTGTCCGGGAGCCGTGGACGGTGGTTTATGTAGGGGGTCCGGGAGCCGTGGCCGGTGGTTTATGTAGGGTCCGGGAGCCGTGGCCGGTGGTTTATGTAGGGTGTCCGGGAGCCGTGGCCGGTGGTTTATGTAGGGTCCGGGAGCCGTGGCCGGTGGCTTATGTAGGGTGTCCGGGAGCCGTGGCCGGTGGTTTATGTAGGGTGTCCGGGAGCCGTGGCCGGTGGTTTATGTAGGGTGTCCGGGAGCCGTGGCCGGTGGCTTATGTAGGGTCCGGGAGCCGTGGCCGGTGGTTTATGTAGGGTGTCCGGGAGCCGTGGACGGTGGTTTATGTAGGGTGTCCGGGAGCCGTGGCCGGTGGCTTATGTAGGGTCCGGGAGCCGTGGCCGGTGGCTTATGTAGGGTCCGGGAGCCGTGGCCGGTGGTTTATGTAGGGTGTCCGGGAGCCGTGGCCGGTGGTTTATGTAGGGTCCGGGAGCCGTGGCCGGTGGTTTATGTAGGGTGTCCGGGAGCCGTGGCCGGTGGCTTATGTAGGGTGTCCGGGAGCCGTGGCCGGTGGCTTATGTAGGGTGTCCGGGAGCCGTGGCCGGTGGTTTATGTAGGGTGTCCGGGAGCCGTGGCCGGTGGCTTATGTAGGGTGTCCGGGAGCCGTGGCCGGTGGTTTATGTAGGGTCCGGGAGCCGTGGCCGGTGGCTTATGTAGGGTCCGGGAGCCGTGGCCGGTGGTTTATGTAGGGTCCGGGAGCCGTGGCCGGTGGTTTATGTAGGGTCCGGGAGCCGTGGCCGGTGGTTTATGTAGGGTCCGGGAGCCGTGGCCGGTGGTTTATGTAGGGTCCGGGAGCCGTGGCCGGTGGTTTATGTAGGGTCCGGGAGCCGTGGCCGGTGGTTTATGTAGGGTCCGGGAGCCGTGGCCGGTGGTTTATGTAGGGTCCGGGAGCCGTGGCCGGTGGTTTATGTAGGGTCCGGGAGCCGTGGACGGTGGCTTATGTAGGGTCCGGGAGCCGTTACCGGTGGTTTATGTAGGGTCCGGGAGCCGTGGCCGGTGGCTTATGTAGGGTCCGGGAGCCGTGGCCGGTGGCTTATGTAGGGTCCGGGAGCCGTGGCCGGTGGCTTATGTAGGGTCCGGGAGCCGTGGCCGGTGGTTTATGTAGGGTCCGGGAGCCGTGGCCGGTGGCTTATGTAGGGTCCGGGAGCCGTGGCCGGTGGTTTATGTAGGGTCCGGGAGCCGTGGCCGGTGGCTTATGTAGGGTCCGGGAGCCGTGGACGGTGGTTTATGTAGGGTCCGGGAGCCGTGGCCGGTGGTTTATGTAGGGTCCGGGAGCCGTGGCCGGTGGTTTATGTAGGGTCCGGGAGCCGTGGCCGGTGGCTTATGTAGGGTCCGGGAGCCGTGGACGGTGGTTTATGTAGGGTCCGGGAGCCGTGGCCGGTGGTTTATGTAGGGTCCGGGAGCCGTGGCCGGTGGCTTATGTAGGGTGTCCGGGAGCCGTGGACGGTGGTTTATGTAGGGGGTCCGGGAGCCGTGGCCGGTGGTTTATGTAGGGTCCGGGAGCCGTGGCCGGTGGTTTATGTAGGGTGTCCGGGAGCCGTGGCCGGTGGTTTATGTAGGGTCCGGGAGCCGTGGCCGGTGGCTTATGTAGGGTGTCCGGGAGCCGTGGCCGGTGGTTTATGTAGGGTGTCCGGGAGCCGTGGCCGGTGGTTTATGTAGGGTGTCCGGGAGCCGTGGCCGGTGGCTTATGTAGGGTCCGGGAGCCGTGGCCGGTGGTTTATGTAGGGTGTCCGGGAGCCGTGGACGGTGGTTTATGTAGGGTGTCCGGGAGCCGTGGCCGGTGGCTTATGTAGGGTCCGGGAGCCGTGGCCGGTGGCTTATGTAGGGTCCGGGAGCCGTGGCCGGTGGTTTATGTAGGGTGTCCGGGAGCCGTGGCCGGTGGTTTATGTAGGGTCCGGGAGCCGTGGCCGGTGGTTTATGTAGGGTGTCCGGGAGCCGTGGCCGGTGGCTTATGTAGGGTGTCCGGGAGCCGTGGCCGGTGGCTTATGTAGGGTGTCCGGGAGCCGTGGCCGGTGGTTTATGTAGGGTGTCCGGGAGCCGTGGCCGGTGGCTTATGTAGGGTGTCCGGGAGCCGTGGCCGGTGGTTTATGTAGGGTCCGGGAGCCGTGGCCGGTGGCTTATGTAGGGTCCGGGAGCCGTGGCCGGTGGTTTATGTAGGGTCCGGGAGCCGTGGCCGGTGGCTTATGTAGGGTGTCCGGGAGCCGTGGCCGGTGGTTTATGTAGGGTCCGGGAGCCGTGGCCGGTGGTTTATGTAGGGTGTCCGGGAGCCGTGGCCGATGGTGTATGTAGGGTCCGGGAGCCGTGGACGGTGGTTTATGTAGGGTGTCCGGGAGCCGTGGCCGGTGGCTTATGTAGGGTCCGGGAGCCGTGGCCGGTGGCTTATGTAGGGTCCGGGAGCCGTGGCCGGTGGTTTATGTAGGGTGTCCGGGAGCCGTGGCCGGTGGTTTATGTAGGGTCCGGGAGCCGTGGCCGGTGGTTTATGTAGGGTGTCCGGGAGCCGTGGCCGGTGGCTTATGTAGGGTGTCCGGGAGCCGTGGCCGGTGGTTTATGTAGGGTCCGGGAGCCGTGGCCGGTGGTTTATGTAGGGTCCGGGAGCCGTGGCCGGTGGCTTATGTAGGGTCCGGGAGCCGTGGCCGGTGGTTTATGTAGGGTCCGGGAGCCGTGGCCGGTGGCTTATGTAGGGTCCGGGAGCCGTGGACGGTGGTTTATGTAGGGTCCGGGAGCCGTGGCCGGTGGTTTATGTAGGGTCCGGGAGCCGTGGCCGGTGGTTTATGTAGGGTCCGGGAGCCGTGGCCGGTGGCTTATGTAGGGTCCGGGAGCCGTGGACGGTGGTTTATGTAGGGTCCGGGAGCCGTGGCCGGTGGTTTATGTAGGGTCCGGGAGCCGTGGCCGGTGGCTTATGTAGGGTGTCCGGGAGCCGTGGACGGTGGTTTATGTAGGGGGTCCGGGAGCCGTGGCCGGTGGTTTATGTAGGGTCCGGGAGCCGTGGCCGGTGGTTTATGTAGGGTGTCCGGGAGCCGTGGCCGGTGGTTTATGTAGGGTCCGGGAGCCGTGGCCGGTGGCTTATGTAGGGTGTCCGGGAGCCGTGGCCGGTGGTTTATGTAGGGTGTCCGGGAGCCGTGGCCGGTGGTTTATGTAGGGTGTCCGGGAGCCGTGGCCGGTGGCTTATGTAGGGTCCGGGAGCCGTGGCCGGTGGTTTATGTAGGGTGTCCGGGAGCCGTGGACGGTGGTTTATGTAGGGTGTCCGGGAGCCGTGGCCGGTGGCTTATGTAGGGTCCGGGAGCCGTGGCCGGTGGCTTATGTAGGGTCCGGGAGCCGTGGCCGGTGGTTTATGTAGGGTGTCCGGGAGCCGTGGCCGGTGGTTTATGTAGGGTCCGGGAGCCGTGGCCGGTGGTTTATGTAGGGTGTCCGGGAGCCGTGGCCGGTGGCTTATGTAGGGTGTCCGGGAGCCGTGGCCGGTGGCTTATGTAGGGTGTCCGGGAGCCGTGGCCGGTGGTTTATGTAGGGTGTCCGGGAGCCGTGGCCGGTGGCTTATGTAGGGTGCCCGGGAGCCGTGGCCGGTGGTTTATGTAGGGTCCGGGAGCCGTGGCCGGTGGCTTATGTAGGGTCCGGGAGCCGTGGCCGGTGGTTTATGTAGGGTCCGGGAGCCGTGGCCGGTGGCTTATGTAGGGTGTCCGGGAGCCGTGGCCGGTGGTTTATGTAGGGTCCGGGAGCCGTGGCCGGTGGCTTATGTAGGGTGTCCGGGAGCCGTGGCCGATGGTGTATGTAGGGTCCGGGAGCCGTGGACGGTGGTTTATGTAGGGTGTCCGGGAGCCGTGGCCGGTGGCTTATGTAGGGTCCGGGAGCCGTGGCCGGTGGCTTATGTAGGGTCCGGGAGCCGTGGCCGGTGGTTTATGTAGGGTGTCCGGGAGCCGTGGCCGGTGGTTTATGTAGGGTCCGGGAGCCGTGGCCGGTGGTTTATGTAGGGTGTCCGGGAGCCGTGGCCGGTGGCTTATGTAGGGTGTCCGGGAGCCGTGGCCGGTGGTTTATGTAGGGTCCGGGAGCCGTGGCCGGTGGCTTATGTAGGGTCCGGGAGCCGTGGCCGGTGGCTTATGTAGGGTGTCCGGGAGCCGTGGCCGGTGGTTTATGTAGGGTCCGGGAGCCGTGACCGGTGGTATGTAGGGTGTCCGGGAGCCGTGGACGGTGGTTTATGTAGGGTGTCCGGGAGCCGTGGCCGGTGGTTTATGTAGGGTCCGGGAGCCGTGGCCGGTGGTGTATGTAGGGTCCGGGAGCCGTGGCCGGTGGCTTATGTAGGGTCCGGGAGCCGTGGCCGGTGGTTTATGTAGGGTCCGGGAGCCGTGGCCGGTGGCTTATGTAGGGTCCGGGAGCCGTGGACGGTGGTTTATGTAGGGTCCGGGAGCCGTGGCCGGTGGTTTATGTAGGGTCCGGGAGCCGTGGCCGGTGGTTTATGTAGGGTCCGGGAGCCGTGGCCGGTGGCTTATGTAGGGTCCGGGAGCCGTGGACGGTGGTTTATGTAGGGTCCGGGAGCCGTGGCCGGTGGTTTATGTAGGGTCCGGGAGCCGTGGCCGGTGGCTTATGTAGGGTGTCCGGGAGCCGTGGACGGTGGTTTATGTAGGGGGTCCGGGAGCCGTGGCCGGTGGTTTATGTAGGGTCCGGGAGCCGTGGCCGGTGGTTTATGTAGGGTGTCCGGGAGCCGTGGCCGGTGGTTTATGTAGGGTCCGGGAGCCGTGGCCGGTGGCTTATGTAGGGTGTCCGGGAGCCGTGGCCGGTGGTTTATGTAGGGTGTCCGGGAGCCGTGGCCGGTGGTTTATGTAGGGTGTCCGGGAGCCGTGGCCGGTGGCTTATGTAGGGTCCGGGAGCCGTGGCCGGTGGTTTATGTAGGGTGTCCGGGAGCCGTGGACGGTGGTTTATGTAGGGTGTCCGGGAGCCGTGGCCGGTGGCTTATGTAGGGTCCGGGAGCCGTGGCCGGTGGCTTATGTAGGGTCCGGGAGCCGTGGCCGGTGGTTTATGTAGGGTGTCCGGGAGCCGTGGCCGGTGGTTTATGTAGGGTCCGGGAGCCGTGGCCGGTGGTTTATGTAGGGTGTCCGGGAGCCGTGGCCGGTGGCTTATGTAGGGTGTCCGGGAGCCGTGGCCGGTGGCTTATGTAGGGTGTCCGGGAGCCGTGGCCGGTGGTTTATGTAGGGTGTCCGGGAGCCGTGGCCGGTGGCTTATGTAGGGTGTCCGGGAGCCGTGGCCGGTGGTTTATGTAGGGTCCGGGAGCCGTGGCCGGTGGCTTATGTAGGGTCCGGGAGCCGTGGCCGGTGGTTTATGTAGGGTCCGGGAGCCGTGGCCGGTGGCTTATGTAGGGTGTCCGGGAGCCGTGGCCGGTGGTTTATGTAGGGTCCGGGAGCCGTGGCCGGTGGTTTATGTAGGGTGTCCGGGAGCCGTGGCCGATGGTGTATGTAGGGTCCGGGAGCCGTGGACGGTGGTTTATGTAGGGTGTCCGGGAGCCGTGGCCGGTGGCTTATGTAGGGTCCGGGAGCCGTGGCCGGTGGCTTATGTAGGGTCCGGGAGCCGTGTCCGGTGGTTTATGTAGGGTGTCCGGGAGCCGTGGCCGGTGGTTTATGTAGGGTCCGGGAGCCGTGGCCGGTGGTTTATGTAGGGTGTCCGGGAGCCGTGGCCGGTGGCTTATGTAGGGTGTCCGGGAGCCGTGGCCGGTGGTTTATGTAGGGTCCGGGAGCCGTGGCCGGTGGCTTATGTAGGGTCCGGGAGCCGTGGCCGGTGGCTTATGTAGGGTGTCCGGGAGCCGTGGCCGGTGGTTTATGTAGGGTCCGGGAGCCGTGACCGGTGGTATGTAGGGTGTCCGGGAGCCGTGGACGGTGGTTTATGTAGGGTGTCCGGGAGCCGTGGCCGGTGGTTTATGTAGGGTCCGGGAGCCGTGGCCGGTGGCTTATGTAGGGTGTCCGGGAGCCGTGGCCGGTGGTTTATGTAGGGTCCGGGAGCCGTGGCCGGTGGCTTATGTAGGGTCCGGGAGCCGTGGCCGGTGGCTTATGTAGGGTGTCCGGGAGCCGTGGCCGGTGGTTTATGTAGGGTCCGGGAGCCGTGGCCGGTGGTTTATGTAGGGTCCGGGAGCCGTGGCCGGTGGTTTATGTAGGGTGTCCGGGAGCCGTGGCCGGTGGCTTATGTAGGGTCCGGGAGCCGTGGCCGGTGGTTTATGTAGGGTCCGGGAGCCGTGGCCGGTGGCTTATGTAGGGTGTCCGGGAGCCGTGGCCGGTGGTTTATGTAGGGTCCGGGAGCCGTGGCCGGTGGTTTATGTAGGGTGTCCGGGAGCCGTGGCCGGTGGCTTATGTAGGGTCCGGGAGCCGTGGCCGGTGGTTTATGTAGGGTGTCCGGGAGCCGTGGCCGGTGGCTTATGTAGGGTCCGGGAGCCGTGGCCGGTGGTTTATGTAGGGTGTCCGGGAGCCGTGGCCGGTGGCTTATGTAGGGTCCGGGAGCCGTGGCCGGTGGTTTATGTAGGGTCCGGGAGCCGTGGCCGGTGGCTTATGTAGGGTGTCCGGGAGCCGTGGCCGGTGGTTTATGTAGGGTCCGGGAGCCGTGGCCGGTGGCTTATGTAGGGTGTCCGGGAGCCGTGGCCGGTGGTTTATGTAGGGTCCGGGAGCCGTGGCCGGTGGCTTATGTAGGGTCCGGGAGCCGTGGCCGGTGGTTTATGTAGGGTGTCCGGGAGCCGTGGACGGTGGTTTATGTAGTGTCCGAGAGCCGTGGCCGGTGGTTTATGTAGGGTCCGGGAGCCGTGGCCGGTGGTTTATGTAGGGTCCGGGAGCCGTGGCCGGTGGCTTATGTAGGGTCCGGGAGCCGTGGACGGTGGTTTATGTAGGGTGTCCGGGAGCCGTGGCTGGTGGTTTATGTAGGGTCCGGGAGCCGTGGCCGGTGGCTTATGTAGGGTCCGGGAGCCGTGGCCGGTGGTTTATGTAGGGTCCGGGAGCCGTGGACGGTGGTTTATGTAGGGTGTCCGGGAGCCGTGGCCGGTGGCTTATGTAGGGTCCGGGAGCCGTGGCCGGTGGCTTATGTAGGGTCCGGGAGCCGTGGCCGGTGGCTTATGTAGGGTCCGGGAGCCGTGGCCGGTGGCTTATGTAGGGTGTCCGGGAGCCGTGGCCGGTGGTTTATGTAGGGTCCGGGAGCCGTGGCCGGTGGCTTATGTAGGGTCCGGGAGCCGTGGACGGTGGTTTATGTAGGGTGTCCGGGAGCCGTGACCGGTGGTATGTAGGGTGTCCGGGAGCCGTGACCGGTGGCTTATGTAGGGTGTCCGGGAGCCGTGGACGGTGGTTTATGTAGGGTGTCCGGGAGCCGTGGCCGGTGGCTTATGTAGGGTCCGGGAGCCGTGGCCGGTGGCTTATGTAGGGTCCGGGAGCCGTGGACGGTGGCTTATGTAGGGTCCGGGAGCCGTGGCCGGTGGTTTATGTAGTGTCCGGGAGCCGTGGACGGTGGCTTATGTAGGGTCCGGGAGCCGTGGACGGTGGTTTATGTAGGGTGTCCGGGAGCCGTGGACGGTGGTTTATGTAGTGTCCGGGAGCCGTGGCCGGTGGTTTATGTAGGGTGTCCGGGAGCCGTGGCCGGTGGTTTATGTAGGGTGTCCGGGAGCCGTGGACGGTGGTTTATGTAGGGTGTCCGGGAGCCGTGGACGGTGGTTTATGTAGGGTCCGGGAGCCGTGGCTGGTGGTTTATGTAGGGTCCGGGAGCTGTGGCCGGTGGTTTATGTAGGGTGTCCGGGAGCCGTGGCCGGTGGCTTATGTAGTGTCCGAGAGCCGTGGCCGGTGGCTTATGTAGGGTCCGGGAGCCGTGGCTGGTGGTTTATGTAGGGTCCGGGAGCCGTGGCCGGTGATTTATGTAGGGTGTCCGGGAGCCGTGGCCGGTGGCTTATGTAGTGTCCGAGAGCCATGGCCGGTGGCTTATGTAGGGTCCGGGAGCCGTGGACGGTGGTTTATGTAGGGTGTCCGGGAGCCGTGGACGGTGGTTTATGTAGGGTCCGGGAGCCGTGGTCGGTGGCTTATGTAGGGTCCGGGAGCCGTGGACGGTGGTTTATGTAGGGTGTCCGGGAGCCGTGGACGGTGGTTTATGTAGGGTCCGGGAGCCGTGGCCGGTGGCTTATGTAGGGTCCGGGAGCCGTGGACGGTGGTTTATGTAGGGTCCGGGAGCCGTGGACGGTGGTTTATGTAGGGTCCGGGAGCCGTGGCCGGTGGCTTATGTAGGGTCCGGGAGCCGTGGACGGTAGTTTATGTAGGGTCCGGGAGCCGTGGCCGGTGGCTTATGTAGGGTCCGGGAGCCGTGGACGGTGGTTTATGTAGGGTGTCCGGGAGCCGTGGACGGTGGTTTATGTAGGGTCCGGGAGCCGTGGCTGGTGGTTTATGTAGTGTCCGGGAGCCGTTACCGGTGATTTATGTAGGGTGTCCGGGAGCCGTGGACGGTGGTTTATGTAGGGTCCGGGAGCCGTGGCTGGTGGTTTATGTAGTGTCCGAGAGCCGTTACCGGTGGTTTATGTAGGGTGTCCGGGAGCCGTGGACGGTGGTTTATGTAGGGTGTCCGGGAGCCGTGGCCGGTGGCTTATGTAGGGTCCGGGAGCCGTGGACGGTGGTTTATGTAGGGTGTCCGGGAGCCGTGGACGGTGGTTTATGTAGGGTCCGGGAGCCGTGGCTGGTGGTTTATGTAGTGTCCGGGAGCCGTTACCGGTGATTTATGTAGGGTGTCCGGGAGCCGTGGACGGTGGCTTATGTAGGGTCCGGGAGCCGTGACTGGTGGTTTATGTAGTGTCCGAGAGCCGTTACCGGTGGTTTATGTAGGGTGTCCGGGAGCCGTGGACGGTGGTTTATGTAGGGTGTCCGGGAGCCGTGGCCGGTGGCTTATGTAGGGTCCGGGAGCCGTGGACGGTGGTTTATGTAGGGTGTCCGGGAGCCGTGGACGGTGGTTTATGTAGGGTCTGGGAGCCGTGGCTGGTGGTTTATGTAGTGTCCGGGAGCCGTTACCGGTGGTTTATGTAGGGTGTCCGGGAGCCGTGGACGGTGGTTTATGTAGGGTGTCCGGGAGCCGTGGCCGGTGGCTTATGTAGGGTCCGGGAGCCGTGGACGGTGGTTTATGTAGGGTGTCCGGGAGCCGTGGACGGTGGTTTATGTAGGGTCCGGGAGCCGTGGCTGGTGGTTTATGTAGTGTCCGGGAGCCGTTACCGGTGGTTTATGTAGGGTGTCCGGGAGCCGTGGACGGTGGTTTATGTAGGGTCCGGGAGCCGTGGCTGGTGGTTTATGTAGTGTCCGGGAGCCGTTACCGGCAGTTTATGTAGGGTGTCCGGGAGCCGTGGACGGTGGTTTATGTAGGGTGTGCGGGAGCCGTGGACGGTGGTTTATGTAGGGTCCGGGAGCCGTGGCCGGTGGTTTATGTAGGGTGTCCGGGAGCCGTGGCCGGTAGTTTATTAGGGTGTCCGGGAGCCGTGGACGGTGGTTTATGTGGGGTGTCCGGGAGCCGTGGACGGTGGTTTATGTAGGGTGTCCGGGAGCCGTGGCCGGTGGTTTATGTAGGGTGTCCGGGAGCCGTGGCCGGTGGTTTATGTAGGGTGTCCGGGAGCCGTGGCCGGTGGCTTATGTAGGGTCCGGGAGCCGTGGCCGGTGGTTTATGTAGGGTCCGGGAGCCGTGGCCGGTGGTTTATGTAGGGTGTCCGGGAGCCGTGGCCGGTGGCTTATGTAGGGTCCGGGAGCCGTGGCCGGTGGTTTATGTAGGGTGTCCGGGAGCCGTGGCCGGTGGCTTATGTAGGGTCCGGGAGCCGTGGCCGGTGGCTTATGTAGGGTCCGGGAGCCGTGGCCGGTGGTTTATGTAGGGTGTCCGGGAGCCGTGGCCGGTGGCTTATGTAGGGTCCGGGAGCCGTGGCCGGTGGCTTATGTAGGGTCCGGGAGCCGTGGCCGGTGGTTTATGTAGGGTGTCCGGGAGCCGTGGCCGGTGGCTTATGTAGGGTCCGGGAGCCGTGGCCGGTGGCTTATGTAGGGTCCGGGAGCCGTGGCCGGTGGTTTATGTAGGGTGTCCGGGAGCCGTGGCCGGTGGCTTATGTAGGGTCCGGGAGCCGTGGCTGGTGGTTTATGTAGGGTGTCCGGGAGCCGTGGCCGGTGGTTTATGTAGGGTCCGGGAGCCGTGGACGGTGGCTTATGTAGGGTCCGGGAGCCGTGGACGGTGGTTTATGTAGGGTGTCCGGGAGCCGTGGACGGTGGTTTATGTAGGGTCCGGGAGCCGTGGCCGGTGGTTTATGTAGGGTGTCCGGGAGCCGTGGACGGTGGTTTATGTAGGGTGTCCGGGAGCCGTGGCCGGTGGCTTATGTAGGGTCCGGGAGCCGTGGCCGGTGGTTTATGTAGGGTGTCCGGGAGCCGTGGCCGGTGGTTTATGTAGGGTCCGGGAGCCGTGGACGGTGGCTTATGTAGGGTCCGGGAGCCGTGGACGGTGGTTTATGTAGGGTGTCCGGGAGCCGTGGACGGTGGTTTATGTAGGGTCCGGGAGCCGTGGCTGGTGGTTTATGTAGGGTGTCCGGGAGCTGTGGCCGGTGGTTTATGTAGGGTGTCCGGGAGCCGTGGCCGGTGGCTTATGTAGGGTCCGGGAGCCGTGGCCGGTGGTTTATGTAGGGTGTCCGGGAGCCGTGGACGGTGGTTTATGTAGGGTCCGGGAGCCGTGGCTGGTGGCTTATGTAGGGTCCGGGAGCCGTGGACGGTGGTTTATGTAGGGTCCGGGAGCCGTGGACGGTGGTTTATGTAGGGTGTCCGGGAGCCGTGGCCGGTGGTTTATGTAGGGTCCGGGAGCCGTGGACGGTGGTTTATGTAGGGTCCGGGAGCCGTGGCCGGTGGTTTATGTAGGGTGTCCGGGAGCCGTGGCCGGTGTTTTATGTAGGGTGTCCGGGAGCCGTGGACGGTGGTTTATGTAGGGTCCGGGAGCCGTGGCTGGTGGTTTATGTAGGGTGTCCGGGAGCCGTGGACGGTGGTTTATGTAGGGTGTCCGGGAGCCGTGGCCGGTGGCTTATGTAGGGTGTCCGGGAGCCGTGGCCGGTGGTTTATGTAGTGTCCGGGAGCCGTTACCGGTGGTTTATGTAGGGTGTCCGGGAGCTGTGGCCGGTGGTTTATGTAGGGTCCGGGAGCCGTGGCTGGTGGTTTATGTAGTGTCCGGGAGCCGTGGCTGGTGGTTTATGTAGGGTCCGGGAGCCGTGGCCGGTGGCTTATGTAGGGTGTCCGGGAGCCGTGGACGGTGGTTTATGTAGGGTCCGGGAGCCGTGGACGGTGGTTTATGTAGGGTGTCCGGGAGCCGTGGCCGGTGGTTTATGTAGGGTCCGGGAGCCGTGGCCGGTGGTTTATGTAGTGTCCGAGAGCCGTGGCTGGTGGTTTATGTAGGGTCCGGGAGCCGTGGCCGGTGGCTTATGTAGGGTCCGGGAGCCGTGGCCGGTGGTTTATGTAGGGTCCGGGAGCCGTGGCCGGTGGTATGTAGGGTGTCCGGGAGCCGTGGCCGGTGGTAGCACCTGTTGTGTGACCCTGCTCTGTCGTGCTGCGGAGAAATCGATAGCTACAAAGCACCAGGCACTGCACAGGCACTTCCGGGAAAGCCACTCGTTTAACATTCCATGGCGGACTTTTGTGCCGGGTGACGGCCATCCGCTCCAAGCCGCTCCGAGCCACTCCTTTTCCGCTCTCCGCTCACCCGCTCCCATATATCAGGGGCCGCCGGCGGCGGTGGCGACGGTGGCGACGGTGGCGACGGCGGTGGTGGTGGCGGCGGCGGCGGCGGTGGCGGTGGCGGTGGCGGTGGCGGTTGCGGCGGCGGCGGCGGCGGCGGCGGCGGTGGCGGCGACTGTGGCGGCGGCGGTCCGGGTGTCAGGTGCGCGCGGAACCGCCGGCGGCAGCTCGGCGGCAGCTCGGCGGCCGGGCGCGGTCGTTCGCCGTTCGCCGTTCGCCGCCGGGCCGGACCGCACCTCCACGGCCGTGCACACGCGGGTAGAGCGGCGGAGCGGGCAGAGCGGCGGCGCGGCCGGCTCACAGCGCCTGACCTTGGACGGCGATGCTGTTCCGCAGACCGGCCGTGGAGCTGGACCGGACCGACCGGCTGCCCATGTATTGCCGCCGCCGCCGCCGCAGTCGCAGCCGCAGCCGCCGAGCGGGCGGACAGTGTCGAGGCCGACCGGCTTCCGTGAGCAGTGTCCGCACTTAGCGAACACGGCAGCTCGGAACGTCCCGGTTTGGACACAGAGCGGGACGTGTGGTCGTGGTATTGGCGTCGTCTCCCGTGCTGGCGGCGGTGTGTCAGCAGGTACGGTGGGTGCATTATGCACGTAGGTGAGCTCAGGAATCCGGCTGGAATCTGGGGTTCGTAGAACTCTGTCGCTTGTCAACGCCCGATGTCCGAAGCTACCGCTCTCTGCCCACATTGCTGACTGGTGTTTCTATCCACAGGTACACGGCGCCAATGGCAGGCGCCGCACCGTAGTCGCGACTGCAGCGCCGCCTACCGGTGACCTTCCGAGAATGGGCCTGCCCGCCCGGCCGAGCCCCGCCGCCGCCGCAGCTGCCGGCCGCGCTGCTGCCCCGTCCGTCCTGCCGCTGGAACCTCGGACTGCACGTCAGCTGCCCAGCAGAGCCGTGCCGCGGCCGACCGCCGCCCAGTGACGCGCCCAGTGACGCCTAGTGACGCCCAGTGACGCAGTGACGCGCGAGCGAGTGACCTGTGTGACGTGTGTGTGAGAGGGAGAGAGAAAGAGAGAGCGCGAGCGAGCGTGATGAGCGCCATGGATATGAACGACGCGACGGCGGCAATGGACACCGAGTCGCCAGCCAACGGCAGGTCAGCCGGGGAGACCTGCTACCGACCGATGAACCCAGGTCAGTCGCGGGGCAACGGCGGGCCAGCCGGGGAGACTGGCCACCGACCGATGAACCCAGGTCAGTCGCGGGGCAACGGCGGGCCAGCCTGGGAAACTGGCCACCGGCCGATGAACCCAGGTCAGTCGCGGGGCAACGGCGGGCCAGCCGGGGAGACTGGCCACCGACCGATGAACCCAGGTCAGTCGCGGGCAGCGGTGGGTCAGCGGTGGGTCAGCGGTGGGTCAGTGATGGGTCAGTGATGGGTCAGCGGTGGGTCAGCGGTGGGTCAGCGGTGGGTCAGCGGTGGGTCAGTGACGGGTCAGCGGTGGGTCAGCGGTGGGTCAGTGATGGGTCAGCGGTGGGTCAGCGGTGGGTCAGAGACGGGTCAGCGGTAGGTCAGAGACGGGTCAGTAACGGGTGTGCGGGTCAGCGTGGGTCAGGGTGGGACGTGGGACGTGGATCGCCTCTGTAAGGGTCGTATGTTGAAAGGGCAGGTGCAGGTCACTGCACCTTGGAGAGGGTAGGGTCACGTATGTGCCAGTCAATGTTTTGGAGCATGTGCTGGCTACTACACACAAGCTAGCGTATGTTAATTATGTCTGAATTTATATTTATATTGTCTGTGGGTGTGGGGGGGGGGGGGGGAGGGAGGGAGGTAAGGTGCCGATACTTTGTCTCGGTCTGCTGCAAGATGTGCACTGTGCAGCACAAATTAAATCTATCCGGGAAGTTTGGTAAATCTGCACTACTTGATGTTGATGTCAGCCATGAGCGTCTCCGGTGTTTTATCAGCGATCAGTGGTCAGTGATTACGCTTCTCGACCGCGTAAGTTCGTTATAGCACACCTTAAAAGGTGTCAACTGTCATTATATTGGCCGATTGGCCGTCCTTACAGGGCCTATCGCCTGTCGATCTCCGGTGCAAGTGCACATTGCACTGACTGACGTCACTGTAGTGCACATTGTCCGTCCGGGCCCGGCTCGTTTTCAACACGTCCGAGGCAAGCAGACTCCTCCTGCTGCTGCTGCTGCTGCTGCTGCTGCTGCACTTGCTCTGCCTGGCATGCTCGACCCCGACTAAGCCACTTTCTTTTGTATCGCGTGGAAAAGCTGGTAAAGGTAGCCACCCACCCAGCCGTCGCGTGATCAGGCCTAATCCCATGCGCTGACGGTCACTGGGCCAGCTCAGCTCAGGGCACCGGTCGCCACCGCCACCGGCCGCCACCGGCCGCCACCGTCGCCACCGCCGCCGCCGCTCGCGAGGTGTGCCATGCCTGTTGCACGACCGACCCCGGTGTGTCGCAACCCACTGGAATGCGCCCCGGGCGGCGGCGCGGCGGTCATAACACGTCAGCCGTCTGCTGACGTCTGAGGGCCGCTCGCATGTCAGCAGACGACCTTCCGAGGGCCGGTCTGTCCCAGGGGCGCGGGTCGCCTGTCACACAGCGCGACGCGACACTCCCGACCCTGCGGCGTGGCGCGGTCGTGCCCAGTCCCAGCCAGCGCGCGGCAATCGTTTCAGCGAACTCCGCTCAGGCAATGACGACCGACCGTCTCGCCGCGCCGCCGCGCCGCCGCGCCGCCGCCGCCACATACGGGTCATGTGATCTGGCCCGCCCGGCCGACCGCTCGACCGCCCGGTCACCGCAGACGGGCTTGGCCCGACCTTGGCTCGGTTACACAGGGTGTCGGTCCGGTCACATTCGCTACAGCACGCCGCGCTCGACCGCGAGGGACGCCGACACACCCCACCGGTAACCAGAGAGTCCCGGCCCCGGGAGTCCTGGGAGTCCCCGCCCGGAAATGACGCACCCACCGCTCCTCGCTCCTCGCTCCTCGCTCCTCGCTCCTCGCTCCTCGCTCCTCGCTCCTCGCTCCTCGCTCGCTCGTCTTGCCGGAACGGCCGGTGTACGGTTTCACCCATGTTTTTACCATGCGGGGCCGGTGTCTTCACGTTCCCATCGGCGCGGCGGTGGCTGCAGGCTTCACCGCCCGTGGGACGTGGACGTGGGTGGTGGGGTGGTTCGCCCGAGTCCGCTCGAGTCGGCCCGCCCTCGCCACGGCGCAGCTGGCGGCGGTCGGCAGCCGAGCTGGCGAGCAGCGGAGGAATGTGGCCAGCGGAGCGCGTTCGGTCGATGTATGGAGCTGGCTCGGCGGCAGATATCAACTAGCTGCGCCATGTGGAGCCGTGCACCTGGACGTACCGAGCCGCGTCGCGTGATGGGCGGCGCCGGCTATCTCCGAGAAACTGTGCCGCGCGCTGCTGCTGCGACGGCAGCAAAAACAAAAAATAAACGACAAACAGGTGCAAAGGCTATAAATTGAACATGCTGATGGGCGATATAAATTTTTGGTGCTCTTCTAACATTTATCGATGCAGAACAACGGCGAGCCGCAAAAATGCGTTTGAGTCCTGGAGTTCTGTAGGATTTTTGCGGATATTTTGCTCGTCAGACAATGCCGCATCGCGTTGAGGTTGGGTGGAATGTAAAAAGCGATCGTGCAATTCACACGGTTTCGAGAAGCGTGCTGTCCTTCGCCAGCCATTAATGTCGTAAATAAACGTCATAGAATGCCATTTACACCATCGAGAACATCTTCATTGGCGTTCCCATGTGAAGCGCGCTGTCATCCCGACTCAGCGAACAACTGCAGCAGCGAACGCCGAACCAAGGCCATAAAACAACCATCGCCGAACCATCACTCACTCAGTACGGTGTGACCCCTGACCGCTCAGATGACCTGACACGTGACCCCGGAAACCGGGACGATGTCGCGCGTGGTGGGAGGGAAGTGGCGTGGCGCGCGGTCTCTCCCGGCGGTGGGGCTGCGTTGGAGGGCTGCGTCGTTTCTGTGATGAGTGTCTCCCTGCGTGATGAGTGTTAAGTATGCCTTGTGCCGCCCACGGGCAGAGGGATCTGTTGGTCGCGAGTCTCTCGTTTAAAGAAGGCCGAAGGCGTAGCACCGAAAGGTCACATACTTTAGGCATTAGCACAGTTTGTTTGTTTTCGGATGCTGAAATATCCACAGGCACAGCCTGCTTCCAGCGGCGGCAGTCGGCATGCCGTATTTTTACAGCCAAAGACACACCGCCATTCCTCCTTTCTGCACCGTTATACCACATATAGATCGGAATTAAACAAATAAATATGTCTATCACCCTTAAATCGACCACACAGTGAACACCATCAGCCGATATATCTGCCTCCTTTCATGTAACTCTGCTGGCCGTGTGCGATTCACGGATAGCGAGCTATGGGTAGTTGTTTGGCAGGCGATGTTCGCTGTGGAACCAGAAACCCGTTACGAAGCTGACCCAGAGCCGCGAAACGAATTCCTCACATGTCTGACTCCTTAGCGGTAAACACGCGTGGAATCCATCCTTTCTTTGTTTACCATACCGAACGGGACTCGGAAGCGGTCTGTGTGAGGTGAGGTGAGCGACGGCCCGGTATCAGTTACAGGAACAGTAACAATTCATAATTCTTGTTTGGCTCTAAAGTTCAGAACTGTTCGAAGGTTTTGTTCAGAAGGTTCACAGACCTGTTCAGTTATCCAAACATTCGGACACAAATACATGCGGGCATGACATTTTCCATCACTGTGTTAACCTGATTTGACATTCGCAATATCTCGAGTAGCTAAGCGCCGGACAAAGTCGCGTTTGCAGACGCTGGGTGCACTATCGGCCTCCGCGATCGTTCTGCTCGGCTATATGACTCAGCCGTTCCCAGGATCGCCCAGCCCGAGTGGACTTAGCAGCATTCTTGACTGATGTTGACCGGCACTCCCTGCGGAGAAGAGAGAGAGAGAGAGAGTGAGGGCGAGGGAGAGAGTGGGCAGACCCACTTTTCTGGCGCCGTTAGTAGTGAAGCTGATTTTCGCAGAAAGAGCTGACATGACGCCATTCAAAAATGCAACAATGACACGTATACAACGGACTGCAGAACTTGTCATAATTAGATGGCCGTTTCGTTTCGTACTCGTGCCGAAGCTACATATTGTGCATAGGTTGGAATGTCATGTGGATAATGCGAATGCCACTTGCGTCGAGAAATCGTTCTGCAGCCATTCGTGTTCCAGGTGCTGAAGTGTTTGTGTTGCGAGACACAGACAAACAAAACGATAAACAGGCCGGCGCGAACTTTGTCGCGCGACAGTCATAGATGAAATCTCCGACACTAAAGCGTGCGTAGCTTCCTTTTAGCCTGTCCGACTTCAAATAATGACGATTGAGTTTGAGAGTGTTGAATGTTTGTTGTTACCGTATCGGGGGTCGAGACCTGCACTTGCACGAGCTGAGCATTCCCTGGTCGGCACCCGTTTCCCGTTCCCATCCAACCACCCATTCCAGGTCGCTTCGGTTTGGAAAGGCTGGTGCAGCGGACGCACCATGACGTCATCTCCGATTCTGAAACCCAAACCAATGTCCCGATCGCCTTGATTTGCGTCTAGGAGGACGCCGCAGCACCAGCACCTGTGTGTAATGTGCATTATTAGCAACCAGCGGTGGGTGACGTGGGCGCAGTTAGTTTGTAAAGCGGATACACTAATGGGTAAAATGACCTTGATGGTAACTAGATGTATGTACACGATTATTTGTTTCGCTTGTGCTAATCATAGTCTACCAACTTAATTTCAGCGATTTACCCCAAGTACATTCCTATAGATACTGATTGCTGGGACATAAGCGGATGAATCGGAAGGAGGCGATTTGTAGAAAGGGCAACCGTCCTCCATTTTTTAATATTATTATTAAATATAACGTTAACTATCGATGTAATATGAATGGGGAACAAATTACAAGGGATTTACACCTCAAGAGTCAACAAAGTGTTCGTGTACAGGTATGCATAGTGTATACTGTATAGGTAAATACCATGCAAATACAGATCATACGGTGCAACTTTTTGCGACTGCGAAAATGCGACTTTCGCTGTATAGGTATGTGTCATGCTGTTAAAGGAAATAGTTCACCTTCAACATGGGATTTTGAACTGAAATAGCAGTTTTGTAGTCTGTGTTGAGAAATCCTTATCTGCAACTTTTCTTGCTGAAAAGACTCCAGCCGAAGATATTTGACTTTGTGGCGAAGGAATGCGGCGCATATATGATATACCGTACCGTCTGAGAGTGCCAGCACTGGTCTGAGCATGCGCAGACCAATAACGCACACCATAACATTAATAATGTACTACCTTCTGTCCTGAATTGGCGCGATGTAGGGCCATTTTTGAAAAGAAAAAGGAAACTGTATTAAAAAATATAATAAAATAGTGTTCTGAAAATTTTCCGAAGGTGAACTATTTCCTTTAAATAACAACGTACACGTCATAATCATGATCATTATTTTCTAAGCAGTTAGATGGAGAACATTGTAAAGCATATCCGCGTGTTCGAGTGTGGGACTAATGGGACTATCACACATAAATGCATTCACCTCGCCGCAGCTGGACCTGTTAACGCCTGCACCATCAGCATCAGCAGTCTGCTGAGGAGTTCTGATGGGCCTAGTCTGGCAGCTGAGATGCTGCCAGTACCTGGCGCGGGCTGTGGAAGCCGCCGCCGCCGCCTTCTGGTCCCTGGTGCAGTTTGATGAGAGCTCCGGACGCCCAGCAGAGCTCAGACACCGCCGTGCTGCGGACCATTTACGAGCCATGGCCACACTGCATACAATGAGCCGAAATGCCAGCGGCGCGGTCTTTCAGCTCGGGGATGAATGAGATGATGGTCCATTTGGAGCTGCACGGTACAAGCAGGCGCTGTTCAGTCATTCACGGCGACGGCTGCATATCAGACACACCGCCCCGGCCGGCCGAGTCAGGCATCACCGGCCGAGACGCCAGTGCTCAGTTACGTCTTATTATACGACTAGTCGCCTTTTACGGCCGCAGCGCGGCGGGTCGTAGTCTACCTGACATGGGAATTGGGTCGCGAACACGTCTAAATACGCTGCCCACTTCATGGCGACCCCAGACATGACGCCGGGCATTAATTGTGCCGGTCGGCCTTGTAGCTATCATGAAAGCATCGGACATCCAAGGACGTTGCAGGAATACTCATGGCTTAAGATAGATATACGGAAAACCGAATTCCGCATTGTCCAGATGGATGAGTGCAGTGCCAGCGTTATTGCTAATACTTACGACATCACGGTTGCCATGGCCTCGTCATGGTTGCCTTTTTGTTGCTGGATGTAAGTGCCGTATAAGTCATTTAATCGCTTGCTTCGCTACAGTGGCTTTTATTTTGGGTTTAGTATGCCGGTTTTCTGAAAGACGTGAATCTGGATTCGTCAGCTGTCACGAGCTTTGACATTTGAAACTCCGGGTGACGTCACTGGCAGTGTTTGCTTTGCCGTACGCTTTGTTAACGTGTCGGTGGGTTTAGGAAGATTACGGAGGTGTGTCAGACTCAGATGGGAGAAGGGGGGGGGGACATTAGCACTGTTGATGGAAATTATCTCATCCAGTCTGGGCATGAGGTACATTTTGCCAATCTCGGAGAGTTCCTTGTCTTTGCAACTATATTTACCAATTGGGGTGATGCAAGCCTATTAATTCCCGCTTTTATAACACTATTTGACGATGAATGTGCACGAACTATGTTGATGGCTATTCCCCTAGCAGATTAATCTGACAACAGCTCATATCCCACTAAAGTAAAAGGAATGCTTGTTAACCCGCGAGTTACTGGGGTATATTTCATAACGCGACTTACTGGGGGGGGGGGGGGGGTATTTTTGCCCCCCCCCCTCTGATCTCCAGAACTACTGGACCGAAAGTAAAAATTCAAACGGCATTCGATAGCCCTGTGAAATTTATCGAGGGAAACATAATATTGTTGACCTCGGGTCACCGATGACGTCACAGGTCAGGTCAAGTACAAAATGTTTGACCGTGTCAAAAGGTCTCGATGGATGGAATTGTCGCGCAAAATTGCGATATTAAACGCATAAGCTGTCGATAAATCGGTATGATTCGTGTGTCTGACACTTATAAGTACCTTTCTAAGCTGTTTATGACCTTGGGTCAGGTCAAGGTCATCCGAGGTCACGAGGTCAAACTGCAGATTACGGTCATTAGGCGTTGTAACACATGTTTATGGGTTTGTTTTTCGTCTAGAATGAGAAAAATGACCTTAGAACATTGTTTGTTCCATATAAATAGAAGAAAAAACACAAATGGAAATGCGTTTTTTATGCATAGTAATGCTGTGAGAAGTGATCGATTTTTGCCATTTAAAGGTCATAACTCGGTCATTTTTAAAGATATCGACTTTACATTTGGTACACATATTCACCGCATACGTCTCGATCACATATATTCCGGTTTTTGGATAATTCTGATTTTTTCTTGAAAATTTAGTTTAAAAAAAAATGGATTTCTCAAAATTTTGAATTCAAACAACTAAAAAAATCCGAGATTGCAGGTTTGATAGCCCGGTCTATTGTCAGTAATTTGATTTAAAACAATTAGTTTATCTCAAATATCGTACCTTTGACAGGCGTTTTCTGCAAACCATTATTTTGCAACAAAAACCGAAGAACATGACGTCACTCTGACGTCATTCCCGGTTGACCTATCATAGCTTATATTTTTAATTTTGCCAACATGTGTACAATTGATGTGAGAGAAGGTACTGCAAGTTTGATGACGATATCTTGTTCGTTTAGGAGTTATTTCAAAATAACGGAGGGAGGCAAAAAATAGCCCCCCCCCCAGTAACTCGCGGGTTAAGCTTAGAAAACGTTAATGGCTGCATAATATGTTTTAGGCTAGGAAGACGTTAATGACTGCATAATATGATTTAGGCTAACTGCTTTAGGTTAAGGGTTATTTTAGACTCTTCGACATTTCATTCAATTTATAAGCAGCACACCATAGTAACAAAACTCACAACACATTTAGTTTGATTTGCTATGACCTTTACGAATTCAAATACAGCTGCAGTAAGATCAGATATACCGGCTAATGTGCTCGAAATTACCTGTCTGTGGCAGTCGGTGGGCATGCGACCTATAGG
>JAXIVJ010009201.1:0-10000 GCA_036785665.1 Chirona hameri
CAACTTAGCAGTAAGGCGCATGTATAAGTCGCTCAGCTTTTTTAGAAGCGGAAAGTACGCTAACTTAGTCAAGAAGTCACCTTTCTATAGGCAGTGCGTCGCCAACAATTCTGAGTGTGGAGGGCAGCCATGGGTCTGGGGGCCAGCCCCATTGGGCTAATGTTAAATTCTGCAAATCTGGGGGGGGTCGGACTCCGGCCGGAGCGATCCTGGGGAGGGCGCCCCAGCCCCCCCCCCCCCCCCGGGGGGGGGGCTGGACCGGGCCCTCGGCCCGGTCAGGACGAGGGCCCAGTCCTTGCATGTTCTTGATGCGGGCCCGTTTCAGGTATGGGGCCCGGTCTTGGTCAGGCCCGATCGAGGCAGGGTCCCGGTGCTGGCAAAGGTGTCATATGGAGCCCGGTCAGGACGAGGCCCCGGTCACAACAGGGCCCGGTCCTTGCAATTTTTTTGATACGTACCCCTTCCTGATAGGGGCCCGTTCCTGCCTCCTGGTAGGGGCCCGATCGAGGCAGGAACCCGGTGCTGGCAGAGGCGTGATATGGGGCCCGGTCAGGACGAGGGCCCGGTCACAACAGGGCCCGCTCCTCGCATTTGTATTTATACGGGCCCGTTACTGATAGGGGCCCGATCAAGGCAGGGGCCCGGTGCTGGCAGAGGCGTGATATGGAGCCCGGTCAGGTCGAAGGCCCCGTCACAACAGGGCCCGGTCCTTGCAAATTATTTATACGAGCCCGTTCTTGATAAGGCCGATCGAGACAGGGGCCCGGTGCTGGCAAAGACATGATATGGGGCCCGGTCACAACAGGGCCCGATCTTGCAAATTCTAGATACGGGCCCGTTCTAGTGACCCCAGGCCCGTTCTGGGTAGGGGCCCGGTCTTGGTCAGGCCCGATCGAGGCAGGGGCCCGGTGCTGGCAAAGGCGTGATATGGGGCCCGACCAGGACGAGGGCCCGGTATTAGCAAATTATGAATAGCACGGGCCCGTTCCTGATAGGGGCCCGGTCTAGTCAGGCCCTATCGGGGCCTGACTAAGACCGGGCCCTGACCGAGCGGCGGTCGGCCGGGGCGGCCGTACCTAATCGTTGAACTTTGCGCACATATAATAACAAATATTGGTCTGATTGCAATTTGTTTAGCGGCATCCGGCAGAGCGGTTGATTTGTGACATATTACATAATCTAAGTTTTGCAATCGACCGGTAAACAAAGAAACTAAGCGCGATCTAAGCTTCAGGCACGCGCGCACTAATGTTGTGTACGGCGGCCGGCCGGCCGGCCGCGTCCCCCGCTTTCTACGTCACAGCGACTCGGGGTCGCGGCTACTAAATTAGTGTCTGTCACCACTTTTTCGGCCGGAGTGTTCTACCTGGTTTATACAGCCTTGCAACGTACTGTACTATTTTAATTATGTGGGCCCCCCTTGGCTACGAGGGTCCCTCTGATCCCATCCCCCCCCCTGGGAGAAATCCTGTCTACGCCCCTGGTCCAGAGGGGGTCCTATGGAGGTCAGAGGTGTCCTTTTTGTCTGGTAGAAGCATTATTTAGAAGCAAAATTGTCAGGTAGAAGCAAGGTCGATTGAAACCCTGGCGGATCTTTAGATACAAATATATTATTTAATGACCAGCAAGACAAGACTACATTCCCTTTCATTAGACAAAACGGTTGTTTATATCTATGCGAAGTTAAAGTTTCATCCGATTCTATCCAGTTTATGAAACACTTGTTTATGTTCCACTTCAAATTTTCTGTGACGTTTCACGCATCCCTATTTCAAAGCCAAGATGAACCATAAAATATGTCACAAGCGCTTTGTGAAAACAACAATTGGATCCGTTAGAATGGTTTTGTTAAAGGAAATAGTTCACCTTCGGAACATTTTTCAGACACGATTTTATTATATTTTGTAATACAGTTTTTTTTCAAAAATGGTCCTGCATCGCGCCAATTCAGGACAGAAGGTCGTAAATTATTAATTTTATGTGTGCGCTATTGGTCTGCGCATGCTCCCTGGCAGTGCTGGCACTTTTCAGACGGTACGGTACATCATATATGCGCCCGCATTCCTTCGTCAAAAAGTCAAATATCTTCGGCTGGAGTCTTTTCAGCCAAGAAAAGTTGCAGATAAGGATTTCTCAACACGGGCTACAAAACTGCTATTTCAGTTCAAAACCCCATGTTGAAGGTGAACTATTTCCTTTAAGAATGTTTTTTTTTTTGTCAGCGTTCGTACGTGTTGTTGAACGTCTTTTTATCCGTATATTTTTGGGATCCGTTGGAACGGTTTCGTTAGAACGTTTTTTTTGCAGCCTTCGTACGTGTTGTTGGCACGGCTTTTCTTCGTATATTTTGACAATGCAAGGGCGGGGCCGATGGCATTTGGATGCGTTCGTACATGGATCTCTTGGAAAGTTTCTTCTTCTCTCGTTGGAACGTTTTTTTTCTTCAGTGTTCGTACGTGTTGTTAGAACGTTTTTCTCCGTATTTTTGACAATTGCAAGGGGCGGGGCCGCGCAAATACATCGGAAAACTTATTTACGACTTATCTACTAGATGGTCTGGGGGTCCGGGGGTGAAGACAGCTTCCCCCCCCCCCCGTAGGTCACAGCACAGGGAGCGAATGGGAGCGGGGTGTTCTAAACTTGGGTCCCTGTGGCCGTAATTGCTGTAAAGTTTAGGTCAGGTTCGATCATTTTATAGCAATTTTGTAATTACAATTGTGTAATTACAATTTTGTAATTATATTTTGTATTTCAATATTTTAATAACATATCGAACCCAGCGAAAATTAGTCTGCCTACACATTGTTATTTATCATGAAGGCATATAATGTTTCATCACTCTATCTTTTGCGAATATGTACCAAACTTCTATGAACAATTAACTCGCATTTGAAAAAAGTGCATTTAAATCGGCAGTTTAACTTGGCCCGGACGGCGAACTATTAAGTGTTCACGACTTATTTTTTTTAAATCCCATCAATTTTCAACAAACAGGTATTTAATATATTACAGTGCACACATGAAACATTTATCAAAGTCGTTTATTTATAATCAATCAATAAACGTTTCAGAAGACCGTGATGCAATCCGCGGATTAACTTGGCCAAAGATGGCGACGTATTTAGTGTATGCGATTTGTTTCATTGACCGATCAGGGACGTTGTCACGCTTCTTGGAGCCTTACTTCATTGCTGGCCCTATGACTTGTTTACAAATAACATTCAAACCAGAGATAGTGATGAATTATACTGTTCGTCACCATATGTTAGTACATATTTTTGAATTTCCCATAATTAATTTTTGCAATAGAAAATGTTATTTCACTTTTAAATTGAGGCACGATCAATTTGAAACCACACATGTGCAGGGGCGGATTCAGGGGGGGGAAGGGGTCATCCCCCCAAAGGGTCCTGATACTATGTTTCCCCCCCCCCCCAACGGTAGGACGTACAGTTGTAAAAATTGTCTTTGCAGCAGTCAAAATCCAGCTATCCACAGTGAAACACTTGCAAATTGCTCGCCGCTTCTCGGCATGACGTAATGCGCAATTGCTTATACAAATTTGGAAATGGGAAAATATATTAATTAAAGGAAATAGTTCACCTTCAACATTAGTTTTAAACTGAGATAGCAGTTTTGTAGCCCGTGTTGGGGAAACCCCTATCTGCAAGTTTTCTGACTGAAAAGACTCTCCAGCCGAATATATTTGAGTTTTTGGCGAAGGAATGCGGTGCTGGCGAAAGAATGTTGTACTGGTTCTAGCCCGGGCAGAGGCTATACCATCAGCCAATCAGCTTGCAGCTGGTGCTAGCAAGCGAACGCCGGCCGCCGGTTGTCACATCTCCAATGCGAGTCTATCTTTACGCGACTACTTTCGAATCTGATTGGCTGAACCATTTTTTACATTCGCGTGACGTCAGGACTCTGACTCAGAGAGTATGCATATAGTTTTGATAAACAATAAAAATGTACGGCCTTCTGTCCTGAATCGGCGCGATATAAGACAATTTTTGACAATATAAAAATAAATTGTATTAAAAAATATAATCAAATCGTGTTGGGTAAAAAATTCCAAGGTGAACTATTTCCTTTAAGTGCCTGGCAGTCTCTTCTTGGCGGTACCTAATTGAAGTACCTAATTGGCGGTACCCAGGGCCTATTCCCTTCGTAAGATAAATATTATCTATCAAGCGGGCTACCTGTTTAGCTAGTCTGCCAAGTTCCGAAAAAAAGGCGACGCGAACCAGGGGCGGATCCAGGGGGGGGGGGGGCACAGGGGGCACGTGCCCCCCCCCCCCCCGAAACATCTGAGGAGGGCCCTTTTCGGCGCGCGCAGCGCGCCGAAAAGGGCCGACGAGACCGCGCGAAGCGCGTTATCATGGGCTCTCTAAGAGTCTGGAAACCACGCAAAGTGGTATTTAGAGAGTTTAGAGCACTTCAGAGGCCCTTAAGGGCCAACAGGGGCCCTCCGAAAGACCAGAGGGCCCCATACACGTTCAAAGGGCCCCTGCACAGGTCAGAGGGCCCCTGACAAGACCAAAAGGGCCCCTGGGCGAGTCAGAAGAGCCCTGAACATGCCGAATGGCCCCTAGCCAGCACAGAGGGGCCCCTGGGCAGGTTGGGGGCCCCTGAGCAGGTCGGAGGGGCCCCTGAGCATGTCGGCAGGGCGACAAAGCAGCCAGCGCAATTCCTTACCAGGTCGAAAGGGTCCCTGAGCAGGCTGGAGTGCCCCTGGACAGACCCAGAGAGCCCCTGAGAAGTTGAAAGGGTCCCTGTGCAGGTCAGAGGGCCTTTGACCAGACCGAAAGGGCCCCTGAACATGCCGAATGTGCCCCTAGCCAGCACGGAGGGGCCCAAGGCCAAGTCGGAGGGCCCCTTAGCATGTCGGCAGGGCGACAAAGCAGCCAGCGCAGTCCCTTGCCAGGTCGGAAGGGCCCCTTAGAAGGCTGGAGGGCTTGAGGGCTCCTGGACAGATCAGAGGGCCCCTGGGAATTTCAAAGGGCCCATGTGGAGGTCAGATGGTCTGCTAGGCCCTTGCAATGATCGGGAATTGGGCCCTTTCAACGCTCGGGAAGGGGACCCATTCAAGGCGCCCCCCCCCCCCCCACCCCTGGGCGAAATACTGGATACGTGCCTGGGCCCTACGTCGGCCTGAGAGTGTCCTTGTCAGGTCTCAATATGCCCTCGCTGGGTCTGATAAAACCCTACGCCTGTCGGAGAGGGCCTTTGCTAGTTCTGAGAGGGCCCTGGGGTGGTTTGCGAGGGTCTTATCCGGACCTGAGAGGGTCCAAGGCCCGCTTAAGATGGCCTGACAAAGCCTTAGAGGGACCATACGTTGGTTTGAGAGGACCAGTCCCAGTCCTGACTGGTTCCTACATTAGTCAAAGATGGCCCTTGTCGGGCTTGAAATGGGCCTGTGTCTGTTTGAGAGGACTCTTGCCAGGCCTCAGATGTCCCTAAGCCAGTCTGAGAGGGCCCTTACTAGGCGACAGAGGGCCATATACCGGACACCAGGCGAGCCATTTGGGCCCGCCTGAGCCAGAGGCCTGGTCGGAGCCCTCTCAGGCCTGACAATGGCCCTCTCAAACGGACGGATGGCCATCCAAGTCTGGCAATGACCCTCTCAGACTTAGAAAGGGCCCTCTCAGGCCCACCGATAGTACTCTCAAAGAGACTGAGGTACCTTTTTACCGACCTTAGGGCGCTCTCGCACCGGCACAGGACCCTTTCAGAACGACCGAGGGCCCTTTCAGACCTACCGATGATCCTCCAGACCAGCATATGTCGCTCTCAAGTCTTGCAAGGGCCCTACAAGACTGGCATAGGGCCAGGAGCGTCGCCGACGGGGGAGGGGGGGGTCCGGACTCCCACTCTCAGAAGGCGGGGGTCTACCCCCGCCTTCACACACTTTTTCGAGGAAAGTTAACAATTTATCGTAAAACTTGCCTTTGCAACAGTCAAAATCCAGCTATCCTCAGTTTAAAACTGAAAAATTTCGCGCCGCTTCGCGGCATAACACAAGTTTCGCAATTGCTTATTCAAATTTGGAAAATGCGAAAATTCATTGTATTAAATGTCTGGCAGAGGCTCTCCTTGGTGGTAATTGCTGGCTCCAGCCCCCAGGTCCCACTCGCTTCATAAAATATTAACTTTCAAGCGGGATACATGTTTACACTGGCGGATCCAGGGGGGGGGGGGGCAACCAGGCCATGGCCCCCCAAAAAACCTGGAAGGGGGGGGGGGGGCAACATGTCTTCCCCCCTAACAAAAAAAACGTTGACAATTGTTCGTAAAAATTGACTTCGCACCAGTCAAAATCCAACTATACACAGTGAAAACTGGATTTTTGTTTGGGAAACACGGCTCTTACCAGTAGTGTACCCAGGATTCACCCCAGGAGTGAGTAATTTTTATCAGGGGAGCATAAGGTAACCCAACCAAAACAAATCACCGGATTTGGCCCACTATATTTTTAGAGGGGCATAATTTCAACATTTTCCCCTTAAAAAAATCATTAATCTTTGAAGCATCTTTGGAAATAGAGACCTTCGGGACCTATTTCCAAAGGGGCACATACGGCCAAGAGGGCACGTACGGACCTTCAGGGGGGCGGGGGGGGGGGGGGGCAATTGCCCCGTGGGCCCCACCCCTTGGGCACGCCTACACTTACCATCAAATCAGTGCTTAAAAAGCTCAACTGGACGAGAAAATAGCGGCCAGCAAGCTGCTAGCCGGAATTGAAGCTCGAACAAACTTTTTTTTTACATATAGGAAGCACACTGCATATGGTATCAATTTGGAATCCAATCTACACTCTATTTCGGCGCAAATGTTTGTCAAAAATGACGCATTGCTTTTGTGAAAATAACTTTTCGGGACGCGTGACAGCGGTGTGTACAAAATTCACGTGTGCTTCTCACGAAGTTCCCAATGGCAATTGTGCAATCAAAATAAAACAAACTATAGGTAGGTACCAAGTTTGATATAGGTACTTCTAGCTCAAACCTTATTGGAAGTATCTGCCCCCTCCCGGATTTTCTCAATAACCTAGAAACTGTGATAGGTATCAACGTGAAACTTTCAGTACCTTATCCTGCATCAAGTCTAAGTATTCTCACCAACTTTCAATTACATTGATGTAGCATTTTGGGAGATAATGGACGTTTTAATAACGTCATGCCATGCCATTTTTGGTGGAAAAAACTATAAATGTTGGACAAAGCGTAGAGTTTTGAAGCAAATTGCAAATAAAAAAACGTCAAAAGAAAGGAAATGACATTCTCTTCAACATGGCTATCTCGGATATCCGAAATTGTGAGTTTTGTAACCAAGAAATGGGGAAAAAATGTTTTTTTTCGGGGAAAAAAAATCCACAAAATAATTTGTTGTGAGTTTGAAAGGTGAATTTCTTAGGCTTGAATACCAAAATAAGGTGAACGGCCCAAATATGCGGAGGGAGAAAAATGGGGGTACCTTTTTGCCACAAAAAGACTGTAAAAAACTGTAAAAGAACAGTTTTAGAACAAACGAACTGTAAAAAAAACGAACTGTAAAGAACATTTTACAGTTCTTTTACAGTTCGTTTACATGTGTAAACGAACTGTAAAAGAACAGTTTTAGACAAACGAACTGTAAAAGACAACTGTGTCAAACCAGTTGTTTGTTACAGTTCGGTACATATGCATAGTTATGATTATCATGTGTGCTATTGAGCGCTGACTGCCACCGGTCATCGTGACTTACTATCCGAGGCTAGTTAATGTATATGAGAAACTACCTTCATTTCAATATTTTTCATCATACCGAGATGTGCAACCAGGAAAAGGGGTTACCTGAGGCGTGGCTCCACTGGTCTCCACTGGTCTGGTTCCAATATTAAAATTTCGTTTTCCACGACCTAAAATTCACATTTTCACGCCGCTTCGCTGCATCACATCGGTGGCCATCATCATAACGAAGCCATCGTCATCGTCTTCGGTTCGTCGTAACGCTGAATTGAATGAATAACATTTTTAGCTTCTTATGATCTATAAGGCCCATCGCCTATATTTCTGGGTTTTATCAGGGAAACCCGTAAAAAAATCGCCGCTTGGCGGCGCTAAATAACAAGTACCTACTGTAACATGAAAATCCACATTACAAATGCTGCAAAGGCTTAAATACACGCAGAAATATCAGGCCCTCTCAGGCCTATTAAGGGCCTTCTCAGACTGGTATGGAACTCTTTCAGGCCTGACGAGGCCCTCTTAGGCTTGTTAAGGGCTTTCTCATACCTGAAAATACTCTCTCAGAGCGACTGGAGGCCCTTTCAAACCTGCAAAAACGTTGGGGCCCTTTTCAGCTCGAGGGCCTCTTCACGTCTGATGTGCCCCCCCCGAAATGTTTGCCTGGATCCGCCCCTGACGCGAACGCAAAGACGCGGACATCGGCACCCGGAAGCTGCTCCAGCGGTGCCCAGCTTGCTGGACCGAAGAGCTAATAGTTAGACCAGGCCAGGACCATCTCCCCAAGCCATCTCCCCCAGGCTCCTCCAGATCCATAGGGACCATTTATGCGCGGAAAAGTCGTTCTTCCCCTTTGCTGCTTTCAAACCATTTGCACTGTTACTTAGTTGTTTATTACAGTTTGGTTCATATGTATACAGTTATTATTAGTATATGTACTATTGAGCGCTGACTGCCACCGGTCATCGTGATTTACTATCCGAGGCTAATGTATATGAAAAACTACCTTCATTTCATTTTTTTTTGTATCATACCGAGATGTGTAACCAGCAAAAGGGATTACTTGAGGCTTGGCTCCACTCCGGTCTGGTTCCAATATTACAATTTCGTTTTCCACGACCTAAAATTAACATTTTCACGCCGCTTCGCGACGTCACATCGATGGCCATCGTCATAACAAAGCCAATCGTCATCGTTTTTGGTTCGCTGTAGCGGTGAATTGAATGAATAGCATGTGTAGCTTCTTATTCTCTACAAGGCTCACCGCCTATGTGTCTGGGTTTTATCAGGCAAACCCGTAAAAATTTCGCGCTGCTTCGCGGCGCGAATTTTTAGTAGTTTTTAGTTTAGTAAAATAACAAGTACCTACTAAAACATGAAAGAACACATTAAAAATGCTGCAAAGGCTAAATACACGCATAAAGATGGTAAGTTTTCTTTCGTCATTTTAGCCGACCCCCCACACTAAAAAATTATCGGCGACGCCCCAGGGTACAGCTGACAATTGACATAGTTTTGCTCAGTGTAAGGCAATGTCGGAACAATAAAAACTGCAAGCTGACGATCATTCCTTTTTTGATATCCCAAAAAGTCGAAAAGCTAAAAAAGAAAAGAAATCGTGTAGTTGCAAAATAAAGTGGGCCAAATCCGGGAAGAAATTCGAAATTGGGGGTAGGTAAGGTCCGCTAAAAACGGTTTGCCCCCCCCCCCCACACACACACACAACAAAAAAAAAAACGGCTGGCTGGATCCGCCCTTGTACATGTGTCACAGAAAAATGCAGGTATATAAATCAAAATGTGAATATTTCACTTTAATACATGCTTTTTATATAGTTTGTCCCAGGGAAGCGCCATTTACTTTGTACATCTCCATTCAGCTGAACGTTCCTAAAATTATGCATACTAGGATATAACCACGGTAAAACTATTGAATGTTACTAATTATTGGGACACAGCAGGGGCGGATACAGGGGGGGGGGCGGCCGCCCCCCCCCCCCCCCCAGGGCGGATACAGGGGGAGGCGGCGGGGGGCGGCCGCCCCCCCCCCCCGAGGGCGCCTCTACGCGGAGCGCCGACGGAGCCTATATACGCGAAGCGGCGATGCATTATCAAAAACCCATGGACATTCCCAAAACCTCTAAGAACCTCTATTTTTTCTGAAAAACTCTATAATCCTCCGAAAATCTTCAAAAAACCTCTAGATTAACTCTAGAATCTGATCTCTCTTCTGTCTGATGTCTTCAGATTTTACGTAAAACCTCTAATTGGAAGCGC
>JAXIVJ010009201.1:12500-50000 GCA_036785665.1 Chirona hameri
ACCTGTTTTAGCTTTATCAGAGCGCGCCCGCTCGGCCATCGCCCCAAAAGGCGTTTTACTGTATACTATTGTGGCCTAAATCCGAGGAGATATCATTTAGCGACATTTTTTTTTGGGGGGGGCGCTTGGCCCGAGGGGCGCCCTGGGTTTCTTTGCCCCCCCCCCCCCCCCACATCCGAGAATACCTTCCGCCGCCACGGGCAGCCAATGTGAAGGTTGCTCTTTTATTGTAAAGGTGTACTCATTCTGGTAAAAGATGAAATAGGTATGAACCAAACACAACAGTATATGGAACCTAACCCATCTTTTGATAAGGATTATGAAAAAATATGGATTATGAATGGATTATGAATTCAGACTCACATTAAAAGCTGGAGTTTTCGCAGCAGTTGACCAACAGGGGACCGCTAGTGAGCCAGGGTGTAATGACGTTGCAAGCAAATGGTACCAGTTAAAGGGATTATACGGGTTTCGGTCCTGAAAGTAAATGCACTCTTTTGCAGTTGTATGAGCTTTAAACACGTTTAAGACATATAACAGGGACCTCAATGCTCATTTAGTCTATTATTTCATAAATTATCAGCGTTAAAACTTGGGCGTTTTTCGAGACTAGTATCAGATAACGAGTACTTGATCGGCACTACTGTCCACCACTTTTATCTTAAGATCAATTTTAGAGTTTTTAATTATCTGCAAGTCCTACACTGGATCACAAAATTATTATGTAATTCAAAACTGACGGGACTTTGTATTACTACACACTGTTCGTTGAGGTTTTGTGTTTTTGTGGTTTTCTTTTCTCTGGCCTTTAGCGTTGAGAATTTGGTGGTGGCGTATTAATTTTTTCTCGCATGGAATTCATGAAAAATATAGAATTTTATGGGAAAACTAGGTAACTGCTGCTGTCGTTGGACCAAAACAAGTTTATTTTCTTGCTTATTTTACCGGAAATATGCCATACGTGAGGTGTTTTTATTAGCATAAAAGAGATGACTGGCTCTGCCTCAGCCGGTCCTGCAGAAAATACGCGGTGGCATCACCGCGCACTTTGGAATGTCCTTACGTGCAGAAGAGGTCATTTCCAGAAAAATGTGGCTACCGTGGGACTTCTACCACCTGTATAAGTACGTTTTACTATGTAACTCAATTATTCTGGGAAAACCCGTATAATCCCTTTAAAGGAAATAGTTCACATTCAACATGGGTTTTGAACTGAAATAGCAGTTGTGTAGCCCGTGTTGAGAAATACTTATCTGGAACTTTTCTTGGCTGAAAAGACTCCAGCCGAAGATATTTGACTTTTTGGCGAAGGAATACGGCGCATATAAGATGTACCGTACCGTCTGAAAGTGCCAGCACTGCCATGGAGCATGCGCAGACCAATAACGCACACCATAAAATCAATAATTTACAACCTTCTGTTCTGAATTGGCGCGATGTAGGACCATTTTTAAGAAGAAAAAAAGAAACTGTATTAAAAAATATAATAAAATCGTGTTCTGAAAAAAAATCCGAAGGTGAACTTTAACCTTTAACGCTAAATATTTATTTATTTATGTATTTATTTATAAATAAATATTTAGCGTGAACTGCTTGCTTGCTTGCGACGTCATAACACCCTGGCTCACTAGCGGTCCCTGGCGGCCAACTGCCGCGCAAACTCCAGCTCTGTTAGTGCAAGCCCCACGATGAACGCGAGCATGTTTGCGCCGCTTTAAGCGCAAATGGTGAGGCCATATGATTTCTGGCAAAAATATTTGCGATATACTAGTCCTAGCCAAGACTTTTAGCCAAACACCTTGGCTTAAGCTGGCTTAGGCGTGCCTTAGTGCCCAAGTTTTCGTCTCTTTGGCAGCCTTTGTTTTTGATACGGAGAAACAAGCACCAATGCAGCTAAATTAAAACTGTGTCATAAGCATGTAATAATGCAAATCTTAGTACGCAGTCCTAAACGGAGTTCACAGTGAGAGTGGCGGACGCCAAAAGACATCTGCCATCCGTCATTTTGCCGGACGCCAGCCCGACTGATCGAAGTCGAAATATGGTAGCCATTGGCAGATCCGCCAGCCGAGCTGGCGGATGCGCCAGGCTTCCAAATGTAGGTGCCGAAAGTGGCGCTCTATATTCATAACTGCGTTTTTGTTGTGGGATTTTGTTTGTATGTTGACGTTTGGTTGATGTGTTACCCGCGAGTTACTGGGGGGCTATTTCCCCCCCCCCCCCCCCTCCTGTTATTTTGCAATAACTCCTTAAAGGGAGTGTGCCTACTCACATCGCTTAGTTGGGGTTATCGACACTGGTCTATAGAACACAATTTTCTGAATTGAACCATTACTTCATTTCTCCAGATTCACCCTAGTTGCTGAGATATTCAAAGACTCCAGGAATTTGTTTGGGAGCAAAAAGTTATCGGGTAGACTCCAGATGGCTTCCCACTACTAAAAGCACTGCAACTATCGATTACACTGCTAGCAGATCGTTATCGCCGGCCAATAGCAATTCGAACAAACAGCTCGTGCGCGCTGATAGCAGCTGCCGAACAACAGAGCCTGGGCGGCCATCATGCTTGCATGCATCATGTTTGTCTTAGGTGCGTCGTTCACGTAACAATGTGTTACCTCTGATTACCTTCACCGTAGTGGGAATCGTTTTTTCGATATCGAAACGAAAAATAATTGAAAACAATATAAGTGAAAATTCAACTAAAGGGGCTCCAGATGTGAATTTCATCGTATCCAACCATCACAACAATAGCTACTTATTGTAGGAAAAATAATTTTGACAGTTCAAAACAGTAGGCACACTCCCTTTAACGAACACCGGTATCGTCACCAAACTGGCAGTACCTTCGCTCACATCAATTCTACACATGTTGGCAAAAGGAAAATTATGAGGTTATGATAAGTCAACCGGGAATGACGTCAGAGTGAAATAATGGTTTGCGGAAAACGCTGTCAAAGGTACGATGTTTGATATAAACTTAATGGTTTAAAATCAAATTACTGACAATAGACCGGGCTATCCAACTGCTATCTCGGATTTTTGAGTTTGAATTCAAAATTTTGAGAAATCCAAATATTTTTTTTTAACAAACTTTTCAAGAAAAATCAGAAATATCAAGAAAACGGAATATATGTGATCGAGACGTGTGCGGTGAATATGTGTACCAAATTTGAAGTCGATATCTAAAATAAATGTCAATCAGTTCATAGTCGGGTTGTTTTATGAAGAAAGGACATTTTCAAATGAGCATGTTGAACAATGTTGGTGTATTTATACCACTGGTGCATCTGTGTAAGCACAACACTGGACTATACCACTCTGAGCTACAGCCCTAGTCTGCACAACACAACTCTGAGACCACCACACGCGCCCATAGGAACTTACTCGCTAAACATGCGGTAAATTTCGTCGCGAGCACGCTTTGCGGCCTGCGCGTCACGGCTGTCCAGCTGGGCAAGCACGCAGCTTGCAAACGTTCACTGACTTCGAAGAGGCGCGGTTGTGAGCCATCCAGTGTCCTAGCATTGAGAAATTTGGGTGGAAAACGACATCCTATGGACACAATTTTTCCACTCTTTTTCACGAGTGTTAAGGTGAATTTTCCACTCCTTATTTTAAAATGTATTGGATAATTGGAACCCTGATACTAATTGATGGATGTATTGCTGAGGACAGCCTGTGTAGGGAAAGACAGGTAAGAATTGGCATAGGTAGCTAATAACTAATTATAATGAGCGGGAATTGGATATTGATACAACCGAGTACATATGTTTTTTGGTTGAATTTTCCACTCTTTATGCTTACTTTTATTCAGAATTGTCCACTCCGCACCCCAGCTCCAAAGCAATCCTAGGACCCTGGTGCCATCTCCTCCATGATGCGCTCCTCCACAGATGGCGACTCGCTCGCTCGTCGTTTTTGGCGCTGCGTGACGCGCTGCTGCTGCTGCCTTCAACTGCTGAGAGGAGCTGGATGGATACTGACGGAGCGGCTAAATGCTGCACCAACTCATCGACGTTCTCAAACACTATAGGAATGTCCGCGGAAGTGAAGTGTCCAGGCTCCAGCCGGCTCTCGACGGCGGCAGGAACCGCAGCGGCAGCGGGAGCGGTCAGGTCACCGGCGGCATGAGCGGTCAGGTCACCGTCGGCAGGAGCGGTCAGGTCACCGTCGGCAGGAGCGGTCAGCCACCGGCGGCGGGAGCGATCGAGGCGGACGTCCTGAGCATGCCATGGACATCGGAAGCCGCCAGGGCAGCAGGAACTGAGCGGGTCCGGAAATGGGCGGACGAGACGTTCCTGAAAGTTTTAGAAATGGTTCAGACCTAAAAAGCACGCATACAAAAACGTCACCGCCAACGACAGCAGGGCAGGGCAGGGCAGGGCAGGGCAGGGCAGGGCAGGGCAGGGCAGGGCAGGGCAGGGCAGGGCAGGGCAGGGCAGGGCAGGGCAGGGCAGGGCAGGGCAGGGCAGGGCAGGGCAGGGCAGGGCAGGGCAGGGCAGGGCAGGGCAGGGCAGGGCAGGGCAGGGCAGGGCAGGGCAGGGCAGGGCAGGGCAGGGCAGGGCAGGGCAGGGCAGGGCAGGGCAGGGCAGGGCAGAGGACGGGGGGTGGCGGCGATCCCCCAGCGGCGCCCCCCCCCCCCGCCCGGCGGGGGCGCCGAACCGCCCAGAGATGACCGTGCAGTTTGGACAGGGGCGCCGAGCTTCCCAGAGAGGAGCGCCGAGCGGCACGGAGATGGGCGCCGAGCTACGCGGACAGTGCGCCGAGCGAACCGCAGAGGGGCTGTGAGTTGCCTAGGGAGGGACGGACGCTGAGCGGCCCGGGAGCGCCATGCAGTCCGAACAGGGGCGCCGAGCTGCCCGGAGGGGGCACCGAGCAGCCCGAGCATGCAGTCCGGAGTGAATCAATCCACTATTTAACACTCTGGGGCTGGTTCAGTTACAACTTAGACAGAAATTAGTTCCACAACAATCATGGGTGGGCTTTTCTCAGTCCGAGCCTCTCCTGGATACAAATCCAAGAGTTCTGTCTCTGTTGTGTGTCGTGATATGATGCATGCGCTTTTAGATATAGCCATGTAAATTTTTCGACCTCAACTATTAATTCATTAATTTTCTGTTCAGAAAACCAGAAAAATTAAGAAAAAAATCGGACCACAGGGCCCAAAGCAGACTTGTGCTTGATTCCGTTTCAGCGGAATCAATTACAATTTCATGCCAATCCAGATGGGTTTCCAATTGATATTTCACTAGGGCCATCAATTTCGAACCCGATTCCAGGGCACTCATTCCGAATCTGATTCCATTTATTTCAATTTGATTCCACTCTGGATAAAAATGTCAGATTTTACACACATTTTGTACAAACGACTCAAAGGACAGAAATAGCAATATTAAATGTATTACACAGGTATACCTGGCAGGCACCTGGGAATGCTGGCGCCCCACCAGCATTCCCAGGTGCCTGCCAGGTATACCTGTGTAATACATTTAATATTGCTATTTGTGTCCTTTGAGTAGTTTGTACAAAATGTGTGTAAAATCTGACATTTTTATCCAGAGTGGAATCAAATTGAAATCAATGGAATCAGATTCGGAATGAGTGCCCTGGAATCGGGTTCGAAATTGATGGCCCTAGTGAAATATCAATTGGAAACCCCTGGAACTCCCTGTGCAGTGTGCATGTCGAGGGACCCCTGAGCAAGTAAGCAAGACAACAAAACAGCCAGCACTGTCTCTTACAAGGTCGAAAGGTCCCATGAGCAGGCTGGAGGGTCCCTGGACAGACCAGAGGGCCCCTGGGAAGCTCAAGGAACATTGTAATGTTACCTTGACACTCAAAACATTGTCAACATTCAGTTGGGTGAACTATGGTAATCTGGACCCATTTTTGGAACACTGTACCCAAAAATGGAAACGCTACTTCCAAAAATGGGTATGCTCGCTCCAAAAATGGGTACACTTGTTCCAAAAATGGGTATGGAAATAGACCTTCATGACTAAACGTGATCCACACATTGATTGGTGTGCCAACGCATTGTGCCAATGACGTCATCAGATTCAGCACCCTGGACTTTGTTGATAGCATGAGCATTACACAAATCCAAGGTTTCTTTCAAATTTTATTGGAAGTTGCACGATCTCAGGCAACAATTTTTTGTCGCCCTGAGATTGTGCAATTTCAATCAAATTTGGAAGACACAATGGATTTCTGTAATGCACATGTTGTCAATAGAATCAAGTACTGAGCTTGATGACGTCATTGGCACAATGCGTTGACGTACCATCAATGTGTGGATCACATTTAGTCATGAAGGTTGATTTCCGTACCCAATTTTGGAATGAGTACCCATTTTTGGAAGTAGCGTACCCATTTTTGGAAGCACCGTTTCCATTTTTGGGTACAGTGTTCCAAAAATGGGTCCAGATTACCATAGTTCACCTGACTGACATTGTTATGTTACATTTGACGAGCATATCTAATGTGACTAACATGGTCGCTCATTAATCATAGTAAGATGGTAAATATACTCAACTTTGGTAATTGTACCACATAAGTTTGATCAGGATGAAAAATACCCTCCAGTGACGTCAGCAAGCTTGCTGCACCGCCCGCCACTTGTTCAGGCCTGTCACACTACTCAGGGTGATAGAGGACACACCTACAGTGCTGTGTATGGAAGTGTGACGCCTGCTCCACCAATACCCAACTTTGTTCTCCACAACATTCACAATGTTGTCGCAACATTGTCAAAACATAAAATTCCAGCTTTATTTTTGATGTTACATTATCTGTAAGCCAGGACATCACACAACCTGATGTTATAATGTCATCCTGGTAGTCTACAGAATCATCCTAACATTTGAAGTGCCATCCAATTGGCACATTAGTGCAAAAAATCACCCCAACACCTAGCCACCATGTGCCACCAGTGCACAACAAATCATGATGGATTTTCCATGCCATTCAGTTTATAAACTTCACTTACGAGAGAAAAAAAAATCACAAAGTTATGTGCACACCATAACACAGATTATTCCTTCTCTCCAAAAACGCCTTGAATACCACACCAGAGCGGCAATTGTTGCAAAAATAACTTAAATACAGTATCCTAGCACACACCAAACACAAAACCGACGGATCCTCCACACGCCAAATCTCCAACACTGCTGAACATTTCAAAGTGGCGGACGCCAGCCGCAATCAGCTGTTGCGATCCGGCACTTCGACGGTTGGCGGACGCAGGGTGATAGAGGACGCGTGTTTACACGCGGACGCGTGTTTCGCTCAGTTCACACCGCGCGAGGGTTCCGGCACCCGCCGGTCCGCCAAAATGCTGGCAGATTGGCGGATCCGTCAGTGTTTTGGCGTCCGTCAAAGCGCAGTGCGAACTCCCCTTTACTCTGCATAGGTTAGCATGTCAATTTGTTGCCATTTGAACGCAAAATATGTATGTCAGGAAAACTTTATGTAGTATTTTCCTGTGATTTTAGACAACGAAACTCTTACAAAATAGTGCAAGAATAGGGTCTGAACTTTGGTTAGGCACTGCCTAGTGCCTAAAGTGCCTTAACCCTATTTGTAACGGGGGGGGGGGGGCGGATTCCGCCCCCTCATGTTTTCCCCAGATATCTCTCGAACGGCTAAGACCAGACCCATGCAATTTTGGGAATTTTCCTAGAATTGAATTCCGCATGTGGAGTCTAAATTTTGAGTTCTTAACCTGAACAGAGGCGGTTCCAGGGTACAGTTTTGGAAGGGTTCTGCGGCGACATTTGGCGAAAATACGGAAGTGCGATCTTCACGGTTTCTTCCTAACTGCCTCAAGTATGAAGAGTAACATCTGTTTACGGTGATTGCAACTAGTGCAAATTAGTTGATGCTATTGAAATATCATACAAATTGCATGGCAGAGGCGGTTTCAGGGGCTTGTAAGGGTGGGTGGGGGGGGGGGAGGGGTCCAGGAAGTATTCAATGCTTGGCGGGAAGCTAATAGAACAATGTAAGGGACATTTATAGCTATCAAGATGTAAAAGATAGCTTCTCCTTCCATTATTTGCATAATTTATTGCATGTAGAGTTGCAGGGGCGAGTTCAAGCACATGAAAGGGAGGGGGGTGACTGGCATGGTTATGACGATATGCTAGCGATTACGGCGCAATAGACGGCTAGTTTATAATGATATATGCACATATGAGGCCAGGAGAGGACATTAAGTCATTTTTGTTTGCAGAGGCGCGCTCAGGAATAGAAGAAAGGGGGTCATATTATTGCAAGGAAACTAAGATGCATGGGCCTACAATGACATAACATACTGCAGTTTTCGGATGAAACATGCACCACAGGGTATTCTACGAATGATTATAAGATAATAGGCGAGTCCAGGTAGGGTGAAAAGGGGATAAGCAATGTGAATTGAAGTTGTAGGTGAAATAGTCACTGTTAACTAGTATCATAATAGCGGATACTATACCTACCAAAAGGTCTTGTGCCTCCCCTGTTTGGATCCTGGATACGCCTATGATGACGTACAACATGCGAAAAGTAACTATCTACGATCAGTAACTTATGTATAGTGCTGGGTAGCAACTTGCCTGCGGTTACTATTTTTCCTATTTAACCTCCTTTTTTCACTGACCTGGTACCGCCTATGGCAAAACAAAATATGTTGAATAACTGTTTTGCCTAATTTCACAATAACACACCATTTCATTTATAAAAAAACATCAAAAAATGGTTTTATTACGTATTTACTTCACCCTATTTTGAGTGACCTGCACACGCCTATTATTTTCGAATTTTCCAAATTCACCGCCTCATATTAATTTACAATTCATTCTCTATCGATTCTCATTGGTTGCGTTAAAATCGGTTGTTACACATGACAGCTGTGTTGGGTCACAAATACCTCTAAATTGTGTAGTGTTTGCCCCCCTGTTGCCCCCCTATCAAAAAGTTCGGATTTGTATTTTTTAGAAATGTAGATCGTGTTGAGAAGAATAATATGCCGATTGATTTGTGAGAATCGGAAGGGTAGATCTCGAGATATCCGGGGGAAGGGACGGAATCCGCCCCCCCCCCCTGTTACAAATAGGGGTAGCCAGGAGCCTGTTACAAATAGGGTTAATGGACGCGCCGTCACTGGTCGGTATCAGTTATTTAACCACCCGACTTCATTTAAGTTAGGTTAGGTCACAAGGTTGCAATATTATACTATATATTTATTCACAGTTTTGTATGTTTAAATGTGATTTTAACATGCACAACCGTGAGTAAAATATATTAAAATATACTTTAATTCACTTTAATTTACTCGAATTCACCCCAATGACAAGGTCATAGAATACTTAATGCGTAAATCCCTTTGAAGTATTGAAATAAAATGCTGATTCCAGAGCTGTTTCTGACTCAAATTTCGACGAACAATATCGTGATCTAAAAAATCGCGTGCTGAGTTCCATATAATTTCTCCATCCGATTATACCGATTTAATCATGATACATTCCTAGAGAATGCAACGGAAAGTATATTTAAAAATATTATTATGCACGCACAAGAAGCGTGGGTACCAACCATTTTACCACCTGACTTCATTTAAGCCAGGTCAGGTCACATAAGGTTACAATATTATACAATATTGTCATGCACCCACAAGAAGCGTCGGTACCTTCTACCTGCTGCTTGCCACAGCAGACCCGTTTCGGCCGATCCGTCACCTGTGACGCTGCAATAAAGTAATTTATCCTGCAAAAATGTCAATTATATTTGAGGATTTCCGGAAATCTTCTCAGTCATAAGACAACCTATAATATATTTTCTAAAAAAAAACAAGGGGTCTAACAGCTAAAGTCGAAGGGGCCCACCAAAGTCTGGGGCCTACTATTGCTGCGTGGCAGCTTCCCGTGACCGAATCTGCCCTGGATCCGCCACTGCCGACACATTCCCTCCCCAAAAACTTTAAGAGTTCAATTGCTTGTACTTCAAAAACGGACTTCAAACGAAATTGACCCAGCTAAAGCTGCTTCGACTTCCTTTAAAACAAGAAATATATCAATTTTCGACCGTTTTCGGTCCTTTTGGTGGGACACTGTCCCCATGCTCCCCTCATCCTGCAAGGCCCCACAGTGCATATGCATACACAAGTCTGGGGCGTCCGTCATGTGACCAATTTGACCTGCTGCTTAGATAATCGACTAACCAGTGCTGACCTGTCCTGTCACCGGGGCTATAGACCCGGTGATGTGCCCAGTGCCCACTGCCGGTGCCGCTGTCTCCGGAATCCAGAGCTGTGCGCAGAACGATGCGCATTACACAACACCGATCTAGTCTGAGGGGGAAACATGATTTTGCCCCCCCCCCATAAATTTGTAAGAGGGGCCCTACAATAAGTTGACCGAGGCTCGAGGTGCCCCCAGCCAGCCTGAGTGGCCCTCTAAGGCCAACAGAAGGGCGAAAGCCCTCAGTCGGCCTGCAGGGGGCCCAGCAGGGTAAAAGTGCTGATCGGCAGCATAAGAATTAGTTATATCGTTAGACAACTGCAAAAATATCACTCCTAAATCCTAGTCTGAGACTGGTTATTGATTCGACTCTGATTGAATCAATTACATTTTTCAATCAAAATTCCTAGAATAAATAAAAAATACTGATTTAACACAGGATCTTTTGATTCATGAATCGTGATTGAATCAAAATATGCACAGTAGCAAGGCAGATTGAATCAAAAGATTGTTTCAATGTTGTTTCAATGGTGAATCAAACATGCATTGATCAAAACATGGTTTGATTCATTGAATCGGAAATAATCATTTAGGTATCAAAATTGTTACCCATGGATCAAACAGTAATTGAATCATTCATGTTCCATAGTTAATCGTGATTGAATCATTTAACAAGGTTTAATCGATCACCAGTCTATCCGACCGCTGACGTCCATTACAACGCATTATACTCTTATGCACGATATGACTGTCCAATTGAAACTCTAAGTTCTTCACGAATTTAAATTATACAAATATATATTTACCACCATAAAAAAGCTGAATAAATTATGTACATGGCTCAATGAGCTTCTTTCAGATATCTTGCCGGATGAAGTCATGAAAAATCTATGAAGAAAAAATGACACGATTTCCCATTATAACCCAACGGGGCCAAACACGCGATGGTCCCACGAATATCGCAAGTGCCCTCGCCACAAACGCACGTTCACGTAACCGAATTCAGACTGTATTTGTATCCACTGTGAGCAGACCTATGTATGCACATTTACGTGTGTCAAACTAGCTCACATTCACATTGGGAAACACATTCGCGGACTATTCGGATTTCCATGACAATTGGCACACAGGTAAAACATGACCTGCTTATGACGCTCATTAAATCTTAGAGTCGCACATTCAAATCAAAGCATTTAGAGAAGGTCATAGGCTTAAGGTCAAACAGCGGACTATTCCGATTTGCATGCAAATTGGCACAAGACAGAGCTTCACCTCCTTATTACGCTCATCAAATCTTAGAGTCGCACATTTAAAATCAAAGGATTTAGAGCAGGTGATAGGTTAAGGTCAAACAGCGGACTATTCCAATTTGCATTAAAATTGGCACACAGATAGACCATGACCTCTTTATCACGCTCATAAAATCTTAGAGTCGCACATTCAAAATCAAAGGATTTAGAGCAGGTCATAGGTTTAAGGTCAAACAACGAATTATTCCGATTTGCATGCAAATTGGCACACAGGTAGAGCATGACCTCCTTATCACGCTCATAAAATATTAGAGTCGCACATTCAACGTTAAAGGATTTAGAGCAGGTCATAGTTTTAAGGTCAAACAGCGGACTATTCCAATTTGCGTGCAAATTGACACACAGGTAGTGAATGACCTCCTTATCACGCTCATAAAATCTTAGAGTCGCACATTCAAATCAAAGGATTTAGAGAAGGTCATAGGTTTAAGGTCAAACAGTGGACTATTCCGATTTGCATGCAAATTGGCACAAGATAGAGCTTCACCTCCTTATTACGCTCATCAAATCTTAGAGTCGCACATTCAAAATCAAAGGATTTAGAGCAGGTCATAGGTTTAAGGTCAAACACTTTAAAGGGAGATAATGACCTTTTGATTTTGTTAGCAACACTTTCTTTGGCTACCGTTATGGTATTAAAATGATGTGATCTAAATTTAAGAATTAAATACAATTATTCCCTAATTCAAAGTTGGAAGTTTGGGAAAATTTATGATCGGTATTTTCCCTACACTATTGGAAAGCGCAACATCTGGCGCTTTTGTGTCAATCTGTTCAACGTTGTTGAATGGCCACTTATAAACAAATCGCCGACACTAAATAGGTTGCCATCGGGGGCCTACCTAAACTGCCGATTTCAATGCACTTTTTTAAAATGATTGTTGATTGTTCATAAAAGTTTGGCACATATTCGCAAAAGATAGAATGCAGGAAACATATTGCATACCTTCATGATAAATAACAATGCGTAGGGAGGCTAATTTACTGAATACGTTACCGAGTGCTTGCTGATTATAAGCGTGGAGCGCTTATCAACTATGAATTGAAATATCTCGCGGTAGGAATTGTTATATGCAAAATGTGATGAATTTACAATATATTTTGGTCTCGTCTATCGATTTCAGGTGCTAACTCCATTTTTGTGGAAAAAGGTCATTATCTCCCTTTAAGTAAGGTGACTTTAAACCTATCTGACCTGCTCTAAATCCTTTGATTTTGAATGTGCGACTCTAAGATTTTATCAGCGTAATAAGGTCATGCTCTACCTGTGTGCCAATTTTCATGCAAATCCAAATAGTCCGTGAATGTGTTGCTGAATGTGAATGTGAGCCAATTTTCATGCAAATCCGAAGACTCCGCTGTTTAACCTTAAACCTATGTCCTGCTCTAAATCCTTTGATTTTGAATGAGCGACTCTAAGATTTTATGAGCGTGATAAGGAGGTCATGCTCTACGAATGTGCCAATTTTTATGCATATCGAAATAGTCCGCTGTTTGACTTTAAACCTATCTGACCTGCTCTAAATCCTTTGATTTTGAATGTGAGACTCTAAGACTTTATGAGCGTAATAAGGTCATTTTCTACCAGTGTGCTAATTTTCATTCAAATCCGAATAGTCCGCGAATGTGTTGCCGAATGTGAATGTGCCAATTTTCATGCAAATCCGAATTGTCCGCTGTCTGACCTTAAACCTATGACCTGCTCTAAATCCTTTGATTTTAAATGTGCGACTCTAAGATTTTATGAGCGAGATAAGGAGGCTATCTTCTACTTGTGCTAATTTTGATGCAAATCGGAAAAGTCCGCTGTATGACTATAAACCTATCTGACCTGCTCTAAATCCTTTGATTTTGAATGTGCGACTTTAAGATTTGATGAGCGTAAACGGCAGGTCATGTTCTACCTGTGTGCCAATTTTCATGGATATCCAAATAGTCCGCGAATGTGTTTCCAAATGTGAATGTGAATGTGACCTAGTTTGACACGCGTTGTACATTTAGCATGTCGCCAGTGTCGCCTATCAATGACCACTGCCATGCGACATTGCATTTGCGCGGTTCAGCGCCACGTTTGCCGCGAGGTTGCGGACCCTCCTCTTCGCCATGGAACGGAAGTTAACCCACATTCAGCCTACATTCACCCCAGCCTAGACTCGGGCTACCATATATAGGGGAAAACCTTTATTGCCTCATTTCTCCTTTAAGGGATTATACGGGTTTTTCCTAGAATAATTGAGTTACATAGTAAAACTTATTTAAGCCCCGTTTCAAATCAGCTGCTGTGCTGTTGTCGGCCGAGATTAGAGAGCCTGATTCGCTGGAAGATCGATGACGTACTACTACGTCATACCAGGTGACGTCATACTCCTGCTGACAAGTGCCAGCTCTGCTGCTGCGAGGAAGCAGGTGCAGGACACACGTTTTGTCAGCAGGCACGGAAATTGGCGCATGCGGCAGTGGCGCAATTGAAGGCGGGCTTGTAAATAAAGCAAAGAGCGCTTGTTTCGGGTTGAAAGCAGCGAACTCTGTCCTATCTTTCACAATCACTTGCCTGCCTTTGCTGTATTATTATCTTTTTGGTTTCCGCGCACATGCGTTAGAATATGTCCTTTCTGCGCCACATCTGCCATTTCTGCCATTTTGCCACATCTGCCATTTTGTTGGCAGCTGATTTGGACGTGTGTGAAGACAGCGACAGATTCACATTCACATTAAGCGACAAATTCTCGGACCCCTCAGCATCATCTACAACTCTACAGAAAGATAGACAAGAGCATGTAAATCAACATGATTAAATCTTTTCCACCCTACATTTCTAGTTTGGCGTCTAAACTAAAAATAGAGTTCGCCAGCGACATATTCGAGTTTTGGCGGACCCCTTCGATTTTCATCAAAATCGGTGTCCAGATGGAGTTTTAAGCGTTAATGAACGTGGTGAAATCCGTTCCACCCTACATATGACAGTTTAGCGTCTAGACGCCAAATAGAGTTTTTGAGTTTTGGCGGACCCCTTCGAATTCCATTAAAATCAATGTCCAGATAGAGCTTCAGGCGTAGATTTACATGGTTAAATCCGTTTCACCCTACATATGATAGTTTGGCATCTAGACGCCAATAGAGTCCACCAGCGACAGATTCGAATTTTGGCGGACCCCTTCGAATTCCATGAAAATCAATGTCCAGATAGAGTATCAGGCGTAGAATAACTTCGTGAAAACCGTTTCACCCTACATATGATAGTTTGGCATATAGACGCCAATAGAGTCCGCCAGCGACAGATTCGAATTTTGGCGGACCCCTTCGAATTCCATGAAAATCAATGTCCAGATAGAGCTTCAGGCGTAGATTAACATGGTTAAATCCGTTTCACCCTGCATATGATAGTTTGGCATCTAGACGCCAATAGAGTCCACCAGCGACAGATTCAAATTTTGGCGGACCCCTGCGAATTCCATGAAAATCAATTTCCAGATAGAGTATCAGGCGTAGAATAACATGGTTAAATCCGTTTCACCTTACATATGATAGTTTGGCATTTAGACGCCAATAGAGTCCGCCAGCGACAGATTCGAATTTTGGCGGACCCCTTCGAATTCCATGAAAATCAATGTCCAGATAGAGTATCAGGCGTAGATTAACATGGTTAAATCCGTTTCACCCTACATATGATAGTTTGGCATCTAGACGCCAATATAGTCCACCAGCGACGGATTTGAATTTTGGCGAACCCCTGCGAATTCCATGAAAATCAATTTCCAGATAGAGTATCAGGCGTAGAATAACATCGTGAAATTCGTATCACCCTACATATGATAGTTTGGTATATAGACGCCAATAGAGTCCGCCAGCGACAGATTCGAATTTTGGCGGACCCCTTCGAATTCCATGAAAATCAATGTCCAGATAGAGTATCAGGCGTAAAATAACATCGTGAAAACCGTTTCACCCTACATATGATAGTTTGGCATATATACGCCAATAGAGTCGCCAGCGACATATTCGAATTTCGGCGGACCCCTTCGAATTCCATGAAAATAAATGTCCAGATAGAGCTTCAGGCGTAGATTAACATGGTTAAATCCGTTTCACCCTACATATGATAGTTTGGCATTTAGACGCTAATAGAGTCCACCAGCGACAGATTCGAATTTTGGCGGACCCCTTCGAATTCCATGAAAATCAATATCAAAATAGAGCTTCAGTCGTAGATTAACATGGCCAAATCCGTTTCACCCTAAATATGATAGTTTGGCATCTAGACGCCAATAGAGTCCACCAGCGACAGATTCGAATTTTGGCGGACCCCTGCGAATTCCATGAAAATCCATTTACAGATAGAGTATCAGGCGTAGAATAACATCGTGAAATCCGTATCACCCTACATATGATAGTTTGGCATATAGACGCCAATATATTCCACCAGCGACAGATTCGAATTTTGGCGGACCCCTTCGAATTCCATGAAAATCAATGTCCAGATAGACTATCAGGCGTAGAATAACATCGTGAAAACCGTTTCACCCTACATATGATAGTTTGGCATATAGACGCCAATAGAGTCGCCAGCGACAGATTCGAATTTTGGCGGACCCCTTCGAATTCCATGGAAATCAATGTCCAGATAGATCTTCAGGCGTAGATTAACATGGTTAAATCCGTTTCACCCTACATATGATAGTTTGGCATCTAGACGCCAATAGAGCCCACCAGCGACAGATTCGAATTTTGGCGGACCCCTTCTAATTCCATGAAAATCAATGTCCAGATAGAGCTTCAGGCGTAGATTAAGATGGTTAAATCCGTTTCATCCTACATATGATAGTTTGGCATCTAGACGCCAATATAGTCCACCAGCGACGGATTTGAATTTTGGCGGCCCCTGCGAATTCCATGAAAATCAATTTCCAGATAGAGTATCAGGCGTAGAATAACATCGTGAAATCCGTATCACCCTACATATGATAGTTTGGCATATAGACGCCAATAGAGTCCACCTGCGACAGATTCGAATTTTGGCGGACCCCTGCGAATTCCATGAAAATAAATGTCCAGATAGAGTATCAGGCGTAGAATAACATCGTCAAATCCGTATCACCCTACATATGATAGTTTGGCATATAGACGCCAATAGAGTCCGCCAGCGACAGATTCGAATTTTGGCGGACCCCTTCGAATTCCATGAAAATCAATGTCCAGATAGAGCTTCAGGCGTAGATTAACATGGTTAAATCCGTTTCACCATACATATGATAGTTTGGCATCTAGACGCCAATAGAGTCCACCAGCGACATATTCGAATTTTGGCGGACCCCTGCGAATTCCATGAAAATCAATTTCCAGATAGAGTATCAGGCGTAGAATAATATCGCGAAATCCGTATCACCTTACATATGATAGTTTGTCATATAGACGCCAATAGAGTCCTCCAGCGACAGATTCGAATTTTGGCGGACCCCTGCGAATTCCATGAAAACCAATGTCCAGATAGAGTAGCAGGCGTAGAATAACATCGTGAAAACCGTTTCACCCTACATATGATAGTTTGGCATATAGACGCCAATAGAGTCCGCCAGCGACCGGTTCGAATTTTGGCGGACCCCTTCGAATTCCATGAAAATCAATGTCCAGATAGAACTTTAGGCGTAGAATAACATGGTTAAATCCGTTTCACCCTATATATGATAGTTTGGCATCTAGACGCCAATAGAGTACACCAGCGACAGATTCGAGTTTTGGCGGACCCCTGCGAATTCCATGAAAATATATTTACAGATAGAGTATCAGGCGTAGAATAACATCGTGAAATCCGTATCACACTACATATGATAGTTTGGCATCTAGACGCCAATAGAGTCCGCCAGCGACATATTTAAATTTTGGCGGACCCCTTTGAATTCCATGAAAATCGGTGTCCTTATGCGTAAGTTAATATAGAGCTTTATGCGTAAATTAATATAACGAAATCTGTATCACCCTACCTTTGATAGTTTGGTATCTATACGCCAATAGAGTCCGCCAGCGGCAGATTCGAATTTTATCGGACCCCTTTGAATTCCATGAAAATCAATGTCCGCCTGATACTCTATCTAGACATTGATTTTCATGGAATTCGAAGGGGTCCGCCAAAATTCGAATCTGTCGCTGGTGGACTCTATTGGCGTCTAGATGCCAAACTATCATATGTAGGGTGAAACGGATTTAACCATGTTAATATACGCCTGAAGCTCTATCTGGACATTGATTTTCATGGAATTCGAAGGGGTCCGCCAAAATTCGAATCTGTGGCTGGCGGACTCTATTGCCGTATATATGCCAAACTATCAGATGTAGGGTGATACGGATTTCACGATGTTATTCTACGCCTGATACTCTACCTGGAAATTGATTTTCATGAATTCGCAGGGGTCCGCCAAAATTCGAATCTGTCGCTGGTGGACTCTATTGGCGTCTAGATGCCAAACTATCAAATGTAGGGTGATACGGATTTCACGATGTTATTCTACGCCTGATACTCTTTCTGGACATTTATTTTCATGGAATTCGAAGGGGTCCGCCAAAATTCGAATATGTCGCTGGTGGACTCTATTGGCGTCTAGATGCCAAACTATCATATGTAGGGTGAAACGGATTGAATCATGTTAATCTACGCCTGAAGCTCTATCTGGACATTGATTCTCATGGAATTCGAAGGGGTCCGCCAAAATTCGAATCTGTCGCTGGCGGACTCTATTGGCGTCTATATGCCAAACTATCATATGTAAGGTGAAACGGATTTAACCATGTTATTCTACGCCTGATACTCTATCTGGAAATTGATTTTCATGGAATTCGCAGGGGTCCGCCAAAATTCGAATCTGTCGCTGGTGGACTCTATTGGCGTCTAGATGCCAAACTATCAGTTGTGGGGTGAAACGGATTTAACCATGTTAATCTACGCCTGAAGCTCTATCTGGACATTGATTTTCATGGAATTCGAAGGGGTCCGCCAAAATTCGAATCTGTCGCTGGTGGACTCTATTGTCGTCTAGATGCCAAACTATCATATGTAGGGTGAAACGGATTTAACCATGTTTTTTCTACGCCTGATACTCTATCTGGAAATTGATTTTCATGGAATTCGAAGGGGTCCGCCAAAATTCGAATCTGTCGCTGCTGGACTCTATTGGCGTCTAAATGACAAACTATCATATGTAGGGTGAAACGGATTTAACCATATTAATCTACGCCTGAAGCTCTATCTGGACATTGATTTTCATGGAATTCGAAGGGGTCCGCCAAAATTCGAATCTGTCGCTGGCGGACTCTATTGGAGTCTATATGCCAAACTATCATATGTAGGGTGAAACGGTTTTCACGAAGTTATTCTACGCCTGATACTCTATCTGGACATTGATTTTCATGGAAGTCGCAGGGGCCGCCAAAATTCGAATCTGTCGCTGGTGGAATCTATTGGCGTCTAGATGCCAAACTATCATATGTAGGGTGAAACGGATTTAACCATGTTAATCTACGCCTGAAGCTCTATCTGGACATTGATTTTCATGGAATTCGAAGGGGTCCGCCAAAATTCGAATCTGTCGCTGGTGGACTCTATTGGCGTCTAGATGCCAAACTATCATATGTAGGGTGAAACGGATTTAACCATGTTAATCTACGCCTGAAGCTCTATCTGGACATTGATTTTCATGGAATTCGAAGGGGTCCGCCAAAATTGGAATCTGTCGCTGGCGGACTCTATTGGCGTCATATGCCAAACTATCATATGTAGGGTGAAACGGATTTAACCATGTTAATCTACGCCTGAAGCTCTATCTGGACTTTGATTTTCATGGACTTCGAAGGGTCCGCCAAAATTCGAATCTGTCGCTGGCGGACTCTATTGGCGTCTATATGCCAAACTATCATATGTAGGGTGAAACGGTTTTCACGAAGTTATTCTACGCCTGATACTCTATCTGGACATTTATTTTCATGGAATTCGAAGGGGTCCGTCAAAATTCGAATCTGTCTCTGGCGGACTCTATTGGCGTCTATATGCCAAACTATCATATGTAGGGTGATACGGATTTCACGATGTTATTCTACGCCTGATACTCTATCTGGACATTGATTTCCATGGAATTCGCAGGGGTCCGCCAAAATTCGAATCTGTCGCTGGTGGACTCTATTGGCGTCTAGATGCCAAACTATCATATGTAGGGTGAAACTGATTTAACCATGTTAATCTACGCCTGAAGCTCTATCTGGACATTGATTTTCATAGAATTCGCAGGGGTCCGCCAAAATTCGAATCTGTCGCTGGCGGACTCTATTGGCGTCTACATGCCAAACTATCATATGTAGGGTGAAAAGGTTTTCACGAAGTTATTCTACGCCTGATACTCTATCTGGACATTTATTTTCATGGAATTCGAAGGGGTCCGCCAAAATTCGAATCTATCGCTGGCGGACTCTATTGGCGTCTTTATGCTAAACTATTATATGTAGGGTGATACGGATTTCACGATGTTATTCTACGCCTGATACTCTATCTGGACATTGATTTTCATGGAATTCGATGGGGTCCGCCAAAATTCGAATCTGTCGCTGGCGGACTCTATTGGCGTCTATATGCCAAACTATCATATGTAGGGTGAAACGGTTTTCACGAAGTTATTCTACGCCTGATACTCTATCTGGACATTGATTTTCATGGAATTCGAAGGGGTCCGCCAAAATTCGAATCTGTCGCTGGCGGACTCTATTGGCGTATATATGCCAAACTATCATATGTAGGGTGATACGGATTTCACGATATTATTCTACGCCTGATACTCTATCTGGACATTGATTTTCATGGAATTCGCAGGGGTCCGCCAAAATTCGAATCTGTCGCTTGTGGACTCTTTGGCGTCTAGATGCCAAACTATCATATGTAGGGTGAAACGGAGTTAACCATGTTAATCTACGCCTGCAGCTCTATCTGGACATTGATTTTCATGGAATTCGAAGGGGTCCGCCAAAATTCGAATATGTCGCTGGTGGACTCTATTGGCGTCTAGATGCCAAACTATCATATGTAGGGTGACACGGATTTAACCATGTTAACCTACGCCTGAAGCTCTATCTGGACATTGATTTTAATGGAATTTGAAGGGGTCCGCCAAAACTCAAAAACTCTATTTGGCGTCTAGACGCTAAACTGTCATATGTAGGGTGGAACGGATTTCACCAAGTTCATTAACGCTTAAAACTCCATCTGGACACCTATTTTTATGAAAATCGAAGGGGTCCGCCAAAACTCGAATATGTCGCTGGCGAACTCTATTTTTAGTTTAGACGCCAAACTATCATATGTAGGGTGAAAAAGATTTAACCATATTGATTTACATGCTCTTGTCTATCTTTCTGTAGAATTGTAGATTATTCTGAGGGGTCCGCGAATCTGTCGCTGAATGTAAATGTGAATCTGTCGCTGTCTTCACACACGTCTGATTTGGAACCAATCTGTCAGCCCAGCGCTATGGGCGGAGTCTATTCCCTGCCGCCAACAGCCGACAGCTGATTTGAAACAGGGCTTTATAAAGGTGGTAGAACACGGTAGTCACATTTTTATGGAAATTACCTCTTCTGCAAAAGAACATTTCAAAGTGCGCGGTGATCTCACCGCGTACTTTCTGCAGTACTGGCTGAGGCAGGGCCAGTCATCTCTTTTATGTTAAAGGGAAATAATGACCTTTTTCCACAAAAATGGAGTTAGCACTTGAAATCGCCAGACGAGACCAAAATATATTGTAAATTCACCACATTTTGCATGAAAACTTTCCTACCGAAAGATATTTCAAGTTAAAGTTGATAAGCGTTCCACACTTTTAACGACCGGTACTTGCAAGTACTTTTGGTCCTCATCAAACTGCGGGCTTTTCCCGTATTGTTTTTTACGCAATGGAGTGGAAAATATATTGTGCGTTCTGCTTGTTGTGATTATATGCCCGGCGATCTTCTAAAACTAACAGCGATTGGAAAAAGTGGCAATAAAATCGGAAGCTCATCGATGCACAATGCACATCAACGGCGGCATAGTTAGTGGTTGCGACCCTCAATTTGTGAAAATTAATTCTTTTGTTTTCAACATTAGGAGTATTGTATAATTTGTCTGTGGCTGTATATAACACTATGCTTTATATTATCATGGAAAATAATAATTTTTCCCCAAAAAACTAACAAACAATAACACAAAACTGGCAATTAAATCGGAAGCTCATCGATGCACATCGACGGCGACCTATTTAGCGTCGGCGATTTGTTTACAAAGCATTGTCATGTTTCTCGGCGCACTTAACCATTGTGGCGAGTTGTTGCTAGTAGCGCTTTCGTTCTCCATGGCAACCAGGCGTGAGCCAATGAAAAGCCAGAACGTATTCCCTTTCTGGCTTTTGATTGGCTGACGCCTGGTTGCCATGGAGAACGAAAGCGCTACTAGCGTGTGTCTGAGCAGCGCTCAGTTTGATCGGAAATGTCACAGAGCCTCCAAAAATGCCGCAATAGATGTAAACAATGGTAGGGAAGGGCGAATTTGTCAATGACCTTCATGAAGTACACAAGGTACTTGTTTTGTATTTTTCCCAAACTTACAACTTCAAATTTGGGAATAATTTTATTTAATTCTTAAATTTAAATAAAATAATTATAAAACCATAGCGGTAGCCTAAGAAATTGTTGCTAACAAAATCAAAAGGTCATTATTTCCCTTTAATGAAAACACCTCACTTATGGCATATTTCCGGTCACAATAAGCAATATATGATAAAATATTTTTTTTTCCAACGACAGCAGCGGTTACCTAGTTTTCCCATAAAATTCGATATTTTTCATGAATTTTCATGCCAAAAAATGAATACGCCACCACCAAATTCTCAACGCTAAAGGCCGCAAGGAAAACAAACAACAACACGAAAACCACAAAACCCGAACGAAAGGTATGTAGTAATACAGAGTAACGTAAGAATTGAATTTAATAATCTTTTTGTGATCCAGTGTAGGAATTGCAGATAATTCAAAGCTCTAAAATTGATGAAAAACGATTAAAGGAAATAGTTCACCTTCAACATTAGTTTTAAACTGAGATAGCAGTTTTGTAGCCCGTGTTGGGAAACCCCTATCTGCAAGTTTTCTTGACTGAAAAGACTCTCCAGCCGAATATATTTGAGTTTTTGGCGAAGGAATGCGGTGCTGGCGAAAGAATGTTGTACTGGTTCTAGCCCGGGCAGAGGCTATACCATCAGCCAATCAGCTTGCAGCCGGTGCTAGCAAGCGATCACCGGCCGCCGGTTAGCACATCTCCAATGCGAGTCTATCTTTACGCGACTACTTTCGAATCTGATTGGCTGAACCATTGTTTACATTCGCGTGACATCAGGACTCTGACTCAGAGAGTATGAATATAGTTTTGATAAACAATACAAATGTACAGCCTTCTGTCCTGAATCGGCGCGGTATAAGGCCATTTTTGACAATATAAAAATAAATTGTATTAAAAAATATAATCAAATCGTGTTGGGTAAAAAATTGCCAAGGTGAACTATTTCCTTTAAAGGAAATAGTTCACCTTCGGAAATTTTTCAGAACACGATTTTATTATATTTTTTAATACAGTTTCTTCTCAAAAATGTTCCTACATCGCGCCAATTCAGGACAGCAGGTCGTAAATTATTAATGTTATGGTGTGCGTTATTGGTCTGCGCATGCGCCCTGGTAGTGCTGGCACTCTCAGACGGTACGGTATATCATATATGCGCCGCATTCCTTCGCCAAAAAATCAAATATCTTCGGCTGGAGAGTCTTTTCAGCCAAGACAAGTTGCAGATAAGGATTTCTCAACACGGGCTACAAAACTGCTATTTCAGTTCAAAATCCCATGTTGAAGGTGAACTATTTCCTTTAAACGCATGACATTTCTTGCCTGGCCTAGAGCGTCTTTAATTTAGTAACTCCTTCTACAATCGTCATCCAGATGGCAAAGAGCGTAAGAATTGTCACGTATGCCAAGGTGGTCTTGATATAGCGGCATATATACTATATACTGATAGCGGCATCTTGCTTCTGAGTTCGTATTCACTATTTTGTCTCAGCCGCGCACATTACTGCACCATCGAATTTGATGCAGATTCTAAGATGAAAAAGTGGTGGACAGTAATGCCGATCAAGTACTCGTTATCTGATGCAAGTCTCGAAAAACGTCAAAGTTATAACGCTGATAATTGCTGAAATAATGGACTAACTGAGCATTTAGGTCCCTGGTATATGTCTTAAGCGTGTTTAAAGCTCATATAACTGCAAAAGAGTGCATTTCCTTGCAGGACGGAAACCCGTATAATCCCTTTAACCAAGCAAGCAATAACGTTTTCGAAAGTATCAATCGAAAGCACTCATCAGCTTTCGATTGATCAGCCGTGGCAAAACAAAATCGACATTTTTCCCATAGGAAGGAAGTTATAGGCAATTCAGATTTGTGGGCCTATGAGGGGGCCTCTACGATTTTCTTCAAAATCGGCACAGACACTACTCTACGAGGCAAGTAATCTGGCTGAAGAGACCATCATTTGCATTGAAGAGCAGTTTTGAAAATAAACTTTGGGGTACAATGGGGAAAGTAGATTTCCTAGGGGTTTTACCCATTGGACTTCAATGCAAATGATGGTCTCTTCAGCCGGATTACTTACCTCGTAGAGAAGAGTGTCTCTGCCGATTTCGAAGAAAATCGTAGGGGCCCCCTGATAGGCCCAAAATATAGTTTTGCCTATAACTTCTTTCCGATAGGAAAAGTGTCGATTTTGTTGGCTCGGCTGTCTCTAGGCTGATGAGTGCTTTCGATTGATACTCAATTTGAGCAGTTTTGAAAGTATACTTTGGGGTATATTGGGGAAAGTAGATTTCCTAGGGTTTTGTGACCCCTTAAACTTCAATGCAAATGATGGTCTCTTCGGCCAGATTACTTGCCTCGCAGAGAAAAGTGTCTGTGCCGTTTTTGAAGAAAATCGTAGGGGCACCTAGATAGGACCACAATATAGTTTTGCCTATAACTTCCTTCCTATGTAAAAAGTGCTTTTTGTTTTGGTACGGCTGTCTTTAGGTTAATGAGTGCTTTCGATTGATATCCAACTCGAGCAGTTTTGAAAATAAACTTTGGGGTACAATGGGGAAAGTATATTTCCTAGGGGATTTTGACCCCTTATACTTCAATGCAAATGATGGTCTCTTCAGCCAGATTACTTGCCCGCGTAGAGAAGAGTGTCTGTGATGATTTCGAAGAAAATCGTAGGGGCCCCCTGATAGGCCCAAAATATAGTTTTGACTGTAACTTCCTTTCTATGGAAAAAAAATATGGATTTTGTTTGGCACGGCTGTCTTTGGGCTGATGAGTGCTTTCGATTGATACCTAACTCGAGCAGTTTTGAAAATAAACTTTGGGCTGCAATAGGGAAAGTAGATTTCCTAGGGGGTTTTTACCCCTTATACTTCAATGCAAATGATGGTCTCTTCAGCCACATTACTTACCTCGTAGAGTAGAGTATCTGTGCCGATTTTAAAGAAAATCGTAGTGGCCCTCTCATAGGCCCAAAATTCTGAATTGCCTATAACTTCCTTCCTATGGGAAAAGTGTCGAGTTTTGTAGCATTGCTGTCTGGGCTAATGAGTTCTTTCGATTGATACCCAACTCGAACAGTTTTGAAAATAAACTTTGGGGTACAATGGGGAAGGTATATTTCCTAGGGTTTTTTGACCCCTTAGACTTCAATGCAAATGATTGTCTCTTCAGCCAGATTACTTGCCTCGTAGAGTAGAGTGTCTGTGCCGATTTTGAAATAAATCGTGCGTAATAATCGTAAATAATCGAGTGCAAATAATCGAGCGTAATAGGTCATGCTCCTGTGTACCAATTTGCATGCAAATCTCAATAGTCCGCTGTTTGACCTTAAACCTATGACCTGCTCTAAATCCTTTTATGTTGAATGTGCGACTCTAATATTGTATGTGCGTAATAAAGAGGTTGTGCTCTACCAGTGTGCCAATTTTCATGCAAATCCGAATAGTCTGCTGTTTGACCTTAAACATATGACCTGCTCTAAATCCTTTGATTTTAAATGTGCAACTCTAAGATTTTATGAGCGTGATAAGAAGTTATGCGCTACCATTGTGCTATTTTCATGCAAATCGAAATAGTCCTGTGTTTGACTTCAACCCTATCTTACCTGCTCTAAATCCTTTGATTTTGAATGTGCGACTCTAAGATTTCATGAGCGTAATAAGGAGGTCATGTTCGACCTGTGTGCTAATTTTCATGCAAATCCGAATAGTCTGCTGTTTGACCTTAAAAATATGACCTGCTCTAAATCCTTTGATTTTAAATGTGCGACTCTAAGATTTTATGAGCGTGATAAGAAGTTATGCGCTACCATTGTGCTATTTTCATGCAAATTGAAATAGTCCTGTGTTTGACTTCAACCCTATCTTACCTGCTCTAAATCCTTTGATTTTGAATGTGCGACTCTAAGATTTCATGAGCGTAATAAGGAGGTCATGTTCGACCTGTTTGCTAATTTTCATGCAAATCCGAATAGTCCGCTGTTTGACCTTAAACCTATGGCCTGCTCTAAATGTGAGCCAATTTCCTTTGATTTTAAATGTGCGACTCTAAAATTTTATGAGCGTGATAAAGAGGTCATGTTCTAGTAGTATGGTAATTTGTATGCAAATCGGAATAGTCCGCTGTATGACTTTAAACCTATCTGACCTGCCCTATCCTTTGGTTTTAATGTGCGACTCTAAGATTGTATGAGCGTAATAAGGAGCTTATGCTTTACCTGTGTCTCAATTTTCATGCAAATCTGAATAGTCTGCTGTTTGACCTTAAACCTATGACCTGCTCTAAATCCTTTGATCTTAAATGTGTGACTCTAAGATTTTATGAGCGTGATAAGGAGGTCATGTTCTAGCAGTATGCTAATTTTTATGCAAATCGGAATAGTCCGCTGTATGACTTTAACCTATCTGACCTGCTCTAAATCCTTCGATTTTAAATGTGCGACTCTAAGATTTTCTGAGCGTAATAGGTAGATCATGCTCTACCTGTGTGCTAATTTTCATGCGAATCCAAATAGTCCGCGAATGTGTTTCCGAATGTGAATGTGAATGTGAATGTGAATGTGAGCTAGTTTGGCACCCGTAATCCCCGGGTGGTTCGCAATCTAAGCCAATCTAGACACCGGGTGGGTCGCTTTTTCTGCGCAATAGATGTCGACAAAAAAAATTGTGCCATACATTTGGCAGCACAAAGGATTTGCCTGTTATTTAAAAAAAACGTCACCAGCCCAACTTTCCGCTTAAAACTAAAAGTTGAATATCTTCCAAGATAAACATTTTTTTTTCGGAAAAAAAGTTCACGAACATGTTCAGCTGACCTCGCCTGACATGTAGACATACAATTAAGTGTGATTCGACAACTTTCACAAAGGTGGGACAGTCCCTTTAAACACAACTCACTCACAACTCACTCACCCCACGTTTTCGTCGAGTCTCCTCTCCTGGACAATGTGTCCCACAAAGAGAACATTAGTGGATTATGATTATTTGTGTTTGAAAGATGTAATAACCAGCCAGGGGATATCCCATTTCATATATCAGAACTTTTAATTTGAGAAAATCGGCAATAATTTTCGAAGTGTTTCAATTTAATAGGAATTTATTTAAACGATTGTTTTTTTTATAATAAATTTAGTCCAAATGTTTTTGAATGGATGGATTTCCGAGGTCAGGCCCCGCGCTAAGCATAGCTTGTTGCGCAGGCCCTGACCCTACCACCCGATCAAGCAATTCCTGGCGTCCGGCAGAATTTAGAAGCGAAAGTTTTACGTGCCCGACATACCTGGACACCGTCCGCCCCGCCCTCTGACGTCATCTGACCTTGAGTTCGACCGCTGCCACCGGCCACAGGCCATCCCGGTCAGGGGCAAATAGCGAGCGCCGAAGCGACTCGAGCCCGGGCTGCCACTACCGGGTGAGGCCAGAAGCCCGGCGCTCTCCCAACTGAGCTACAGGGGCATTCTGTGTCTACGTTCCGAAGTACGCGCTAGAAACATTAATTTGGGAATTGGATGTCCTTTTAGTGGTAGCCATGGCCGAGATTGGCCAAGCTCCCAATGGACAGGGTTCCCCCACTTTCCACCAAATTACAACAATAAAAACAATACAAAGTTGCGTGAAACTTCACTTCAGAATATTGAAAATGAAGAAAACTATGGAATTATGATGATAAATTGCCTCCATGTTATCTATATTATCATAACATAATATGCAATATTAATTAGCTATATGATAGGTATATACCTATATCTAAATGATATTTAATGTAAATACTTAAATATATTTAAACACGTTTTTTGTTAAATACCTATTAATATTTCATCTTAATTTTATCAGATTAAATATATTAATTAAGCATTATTTAATATCAACATCATATTAATTACTTAGTATATTATTGTAAGTAAAACACCCTTATTGGGTCGGCAACTGAGCGGGCAGTTCTTAAGCGTTATTTCCTCATGTTGAACTGAAGAGCACTTCAAACTTTGCTTTAAGTTAAACAGGCCATGCCAGGGACTGCGACCCCGGCAGACGTCCTTCACCGGCCGTATATTTCCCCCTAGTTGACGGAAGAATTCGCGTCCACTCGGTAATTGCCTTTACTTATAATGTTACCTATAATGTTATACTAGGCCTGAAATTTATATGGCCTGGAAATTATATAGCCATGTATTTATATAGCCAGGTAATTTATATAGTTATTTATTTATATATCCAGCTAATTTATATAGCCAGCCAATACGTTCGATGACCATTAACCGGTCCGATTTAGGTATTTATTTTAAAGGGAATGTTTCACCTTGGTATTGGTTTTGAACTGAGATAGCCATTATCTTTGGTCGTTATTGAAATGTCGATAACCCTAAGGTCATTTTCCCCAAAACTTAGCCGTTTTTAAGCAATTTAATTTATAATTTGCAAAATGGGGTCTAGGCTAGTGCCGCCGCTGATTGGCTGACAACCACTTTGTCAGTCAATTCCACTTTGTCAGCCAATTCCACTTTGTCCGGAAATCAGCGGCGGTCTATAGCTCAATAACGACGTCATCATCCCAAATTAAGCAACTTAATTTGTATAAAGTTAAGTGACTTTTCGAGAGAAAAATGTCACCCTCGTTTTCAGCAGCATTTACTTCATATTTTCGACTACAACCAGCGTATATATGACAACTTTCAGAAAGGTGAAACATTTCCTTTAATAAAACCATTTATTTACATAGCCATTTATTTATATAGCATTTATTTATATAGCCAGCCATATGTTCAATGCCCATTAACCGGTCCGATTTGGGTATTTATTTTAATAATATTTTATATAGCTAGCTAATTCATATTTTAATATTTGATATCCCGTTTTAGAAAAAGTCTGTGCGCCTGCCGGAGTCGAACCCGCTTCACTCTTTTAGTAATCAGCGATGCCACCCACTACACCACCGACGCGTACTGCTGAGCGTCCATTGTTAAAATGTTTATCAATATTGTACGTTTATATCCCTCATAAATTAACTATTAGTCGGTGGCGGAATATTTCAAGTGGATAGCATAGGACACAATCATTTATATAGCCAGCCAATTCATTCGCTGCCCATTTCCCGGTCCCATTTATATGTTATGAAAGGCTCGCTGTCGGCCGCCGGAACGCACACGCTCGCCGGCCAAGGTCACTGGCCGCGTCTTAGCGTCAGGAATCATTCACGTTTGTCTTCATCATAAGTTCAGAGGCGGAACTTTTTGTTTTTCGTTGGGGTTGTAATTGGGTCGGCGACCGGGGGGGGGGGGGGGTAGTAAAAGCGACTAATGATAAAAATGAAGTATGTGCAAAATTGAAGTTTAACACCTTAGAATGAACATAGGTTGTAATACCTCATTACTGACGTATTTTAGCAACAGCGAGGTGTGCAATCTTAAACAAATTGAAAGTATCATGTTGGGTCAAAGTAGGCAAAGACTACCTCATGGTAGCTCACACAACAATAATCAGCCAATATCAATATTAAGGTTGTACATAAATGGTGTGATTCAGCAACTAGCCATTTCTTGCAAGAAAGGCACCTCCTCCTGGTGATGGTCCAGGTCCGGTCCTTTTATATATTACAGTGAGATATAAAAATACTTATAACATATTTGATATTTCCCACAACTCACAAGGCCATGGGTGGATAATTGTTTTCAAAGTTGCCCCGGCCGAGGACAGGGGCGCAACCAAGGGGCCCTAGGGGGCACGTGGCACGTGGCGGTCCGTGAAGTTAGTGACGGAATCGGATTCGAATTCAGCGTCGAGTAGCGATTTGCTTCAAAATGTGGGAACAGTTTAATTGGGGCACGCTGATCACGCAAATGACATTCATTTTGACATTCAAGGTCATCTTCAAAATCATCTTCAAGGTCAAAGGACGGGGTGGCTCAAAACGACCCGAAGTTATTGTCCGATCGCAAAACAAAATAATGGTATCATTCTATTCCTCGAGCCAATATCTAGGCGCAGCTTTCGAAACCTCACTGGAGACAAATGACCTTGACCCTCATTTTCAAGGTCAAAGAACAAATAACCCGAAGTTATTGTCCGATCGCCAAAATAATGGTCTCATTCGATTCCTCGGGTTAATTCGATTCCTCATTCGATTCCACAGCCTTCGCAAACTCGCAAATGACATTGACCCTCATTTTCAAGGCCATATGACGGGGCGGCTCAAAACGACCCGAAGTTAGAAGCCGATTGCCAAAATAATGGTCTCATTAGATTCCTCGGGTCAGTATCTGCCGTAACCTTTGCAACCTCACTCGTGGAAAATGACCTTGACCCTCAATTTCAAGGTCAAAGGACTCAAAACGACCCGAAGTTTAATCCAATCGCCATTGATCTTGAAATTGAGGGCCAATGTCATTTGCTACGAGTGAGGTTGCGAAGGCTACGGCTATATACTGACCCGAGTAATCGAATGAGACCATTATTATGGCGATCGGACAATAACTTCGGCTAAGATTACCGTGAATGTCAAAATGAATGCCATTTCGTGATCAGCGTGCCCCAATTGACCTGTCACCACATTGTGAAGCGAATCGCTACTCGACGCTGAATTCGAATCCGAATCCGTCGCTATCTTCATGGACATGCGGGGGCAATCACGATTGAGGGCGCCTCTCCTGGGCGTCTGGACACCGAAGGTGCCACTCTCGAGTGCAGGTGGCGCCCCTTGAGTCGTGAGTGCCGGCGGCACCCCTTTAGATCGGACAATATGCCTCTTTTAGACCGGAGATAGCGACCCCAACTGTGCCTCCCCCGAAAATATAAATTTTCTGACCTGCCCGAGGTGTTCACTAAGACAAAGTTGGCAAGGCTCAGCCTCCTTTGACTACCCCCCCCCCCCCCATTTCGAAAGCGCACCGAAAGCGCAATTTTACCCTTTTTTCACAGAGAGTCGTGCCAAGTATGCATTTTTATGCTGGGATTATATTTGCGTTTCTTTATTCTTTTTAAATAATAACTAAGGTCTTGCAAAAAAAGGTCTCTCAAAAATGGCTGCCCCGGCCCCGCCGAGGCAACTTTGAGGTTGCCCCGGCCGCAGCCGGGGCTGCCCTATAGAATTCTCCACCCATGCACAAGGCAAACAAATTAGGCGAGAACCAAACAGCATTATTTTAGTAAGGCAATACATTAATCCCATCACCGAATAACTAACTTTATCACCGTAAATGACTTAAAATCACCAAAACGTCACAACATATTGAGGATTTCGGGCTTCGGCCGATGGACTTCTTTAAAAATATGTAAACTGGCTCCAAGGGTTAGGTGAGGTGAGGTGAGGTGAGGTGAGGTGAGGTGAGGTGAGGTGAAGTGAAGTGAGGTGAGGTGAGGTGAGGTGAGGTGAGGTGAGGTGAGGTGAGGTGAGGTGAGGTGAGGTGAGGTGAGGTGAGGTGAGGTGAGGTGAGGTTAGGTGAGGTGAGGTGAGGTGAGGTTAGGTTAGGTTAGGATAAAAGCTTGAGAAATAAATGGTGATGCTTTAACATGGAAGTCAATGAGAAAGTGGTCATTTCGGTGATGGATTAATCCTCTCCCTACGCGAGCTTTTTTCACTTTCGCCTTACGGGGGGGGGTCTGACAGGCCCCCCTGTTAACTTCCAAACCAAGTAACTTTGAGCAATGCGGTAAGAACCAGCATGTTGCCTGTCATGAGAGGAGTCTAACAGTATGCGAATTTTAGGTTTCAGGTCAACGGGTGACCTTCCAGGTCAAGTGAATGACCTCGGACTTACCACGTCCGGAACAGAGATTTTGCCATGCAGAAAACCTAAAAATTAGAAATTGATAAATGTAAATAAAAAGGCATGTTCCTAGACCAGTTTTGGCTCAGAAATACAAAAAAAGGTAATTATTTGTTCGTATCTTGTCAAAAAAAAAGTTAAAAAAATATTAAAAAAATGACGTCATCAGTTTCTTACACTTAGAGAGCTATCACTCAGTCAAAAATGAAGATATTGCTTTGAAATTTGGTATGGGTATTGTCCATACTCAGTACTCTCACATGAATTCCGGTTTTTCTAATATCTTTGAAAATTTTGATTTTGTGGGGATTTAAAAAAAATAGGGGTCAAAACCCCAAAATTGTGAAAATCCGAGATCGCCATTTTAAAAAGAATGCTATTTTGTATCTTTGGTGAATTGCGTTTGCAATTTGTTTCAAAACTCTGTTTTCTACGATTTTGCAAATATTTATCATTTTTTACCAGCACGACGTCATCAAAACATGATTATCTCCAAAACTACTCAACCAATTTCAATTAAAGTTTTACAGCCTACGTATAATTGTTGTAAAACTCAACTACCAAAAATTTCAGCAACATGCATTGCATGTGTAAAAAGTTATTCAAGAAAACCCTCAGGGTTCTGTCAGGCCCCCCTCCCCCCCCCCCCCCCCCTGTAGGGCGAGGGTTAATACCCTGCCTTTTAGGAATAATAAAAGACGTACGTAAAATTAGCAGCTGATTGATATTGCCCAATCTATAATTTTGAGGCCCGTCGCCTCAAAATTGCCTGAAACTAGACAGGTAGATCCTCCTTGCCACGCTAAACACGAAAAACGTAAAATTATCCTGGAATACGGGCTACTTTTAAAGTTATAACGTGTTAAGTTTTGAATGTCTGTCAGTTGAATATTTTGACGCGGAAAGCTTCCAATTCCTGCGCAGTCGTTTCAAAATAAAGGAAGACAGACATTCAAAACTTAAACAAATCTATAACTCTGAAAGTACCCCGTGTTCCAGGCTAATCTTACGTTTGTCGTGTTCAGCGTGGCAAGGAGGGCCTACCTGCCAAGTTTCAGGTGATTCTGAGGCGGCGGGACTCAAAACTGTAGATCTCTAAAACGGTATAACTCTGAAAGTAGCCCGCGTTCTAGACTAATTTTAGGTTTTTCGTATTCAGCGTGGCAAGGAGGACGTACCTGCCAAGTTTCAGGAAATTCTGAGGCTACGTGCCTCAAATTTTAGATTGCCCAATAGATTGATGCTACTGAGCAATATCAATCTACTGCTAATTTGACGTAGCGGAATAAAAGAGACAAATATGTCGCAGCTATGTCAAATATGTACATTTATTTTGCCCTTGTATATTGCTTTCAATATTTATGCTGTTTTCACATGCGTTTTTGTTTGATTGATGTTGGATTAGGCTATTCTCTTTTAAAATGACTTTTACTGATGTGGCCCTCTACTTTTCAACACCATGACCAGGTATATCTTGTGAAAATAATGTTTGTCTAGCTAAAAATTGAAGGTTGTGATAAATTAATCCTAAATTTAAACTCATGATTTGGGTCTATGATTATTTGTGGTCTTTTTCCAGCTCAGGATGATTGGTATGCCTTCATGTCTTTCACACACCAAAATATGTATAATATTGTTCAAGTTCTTCATTAAGTGTCAATTTCACCAGCATATTTTAGCTCAAAATGTAATATAACTTTTGCCAACCGCGTAAGGGTGCACTCTAATGTTAAATGTGTGACCTATCCAGAACTAAGCCCAATGTAAAATATGCTACACTCAATCTTGTTTTGCTCATGTTTTTATGTTAACACCTATAGATTGCCATTTTGTGGGTGTCTGACATTGACAGAAATGTTACCCGTTTGTCAGTAGGTAGTGTTGTTCTATAGTGTTTATGACCCAACTGAATATGACCCTACACCCCTGGGTACCTACATAGTCTTTCTCAGTAATTTTGGGATAACATGTTGTACTACCTATTGTTGGATTTTAAATGTTATTTTATGACAAACTTTACTAACATTTTAAAGTTTGTCCTTTTCTGTGTTCATATATTTATTAATTGTTTTGTTATGATTGTTATTGAAAATTCCTTTGGTGAAAAATCCTTTAGTTTTGTGTATCATTTACTGTATTTATTTACTGGGGTAGGCATTCACTGGCAATGTTGGGGTTGTAATATTAATGATTGGGGTTGTAGTTTTTGTGGATGCAGTTGTAGCTACAACCCCAAAAGTATATAAAGTTCCGCATGTGCATAAGTTATCTATAAGATAGAAGCGAAATATTTTGGGTGGCTAGTGGTCAGTAAAGACGGCGCTATCCGGGTGTATATTGTTTGTTTGTGTGTGCAAACTCGTCTTTGTGTTATCCTTTACGGTGTTGGGAAGAATATCATTGTAAAAAAAATATTGGCAAAATATTGCAACGCCTGTCAGCCTGCCTAAATATTACTCAAACAGCTTTGTGTTACCGATATAATTTAAGGAGGGTACCTTCGCCTGCGAAGTGGTGAAGTCTCAGCGTTCTATGTTCAACAGTTTCCGAGTACCGATTTAAATACTGAAAATGCCGCTTTTTTATGTAAGTTGTCATAACTTTCGACTTGATCTAAGCTTTGCTCTGAACGACATGTGACACGCCAGGCCAATGTACTCTCTGTCAAATCGTGTTTATCGCATGTCGCTGCGACCCTCGGTTTGCGAGTTATCGGCCTGGGATCGACGCGCGTTTGGCCGTTTTCGTTGATTTGTAAATTTGGCCGTTTCCTATGTTAAACCAATGACACAGTTGTCGCCGACACAGCGGCCGACACGTATGTCGGATCTTGTTGAAATTTTAATACGATGGTGCGCCTCTGCCACCGGACCTGCGTATCAAATTGCATGCACCTGACCTAACTTCAACGATTGTTGAGTTGTTAGCCGATTTGTGTATGACCGTTACGTTATTTGATTTCCACGTACATACCACACACGCACGCACGCACGCATGCACGGACATCTTATAATTAGTAATATAAGGTAAGATAAGATAAGATAAGATTGCTGCAATCACGAAATGCGATAAACCTTTAGAATTGTGCATTATTTTGTATCCCCCCCCCCCCCCCAACCAACCTCTTTGTCGTTCTGGATCCGTCCTTGGCCTTATTGATCTTTTAAACGGTATACCTAGTTGCAGAGACTATCACATGAATTATGAAATTATTGAATTTCTTAATATTCGTGTTTAAATTGGATCATTTAATTTACAACAATAAGATTTAGCTATAGCACTATTTGTAATACAAATTGCAAAAACATACCTACATTTAGATCAGTAGGTAGGTACCTATATAATTATGTATGTGTAAAATTAAAATGGCGTTGTGTCACACAGTTTACGATATATTGACGCAACGGTTTTAAACGCCACGGAAACGTCCTGGACTTGAAAAGTAAACTAAAAGATCGGAGGCTATAACCACTGCGACAGAATCGGCTTTAAAGGGAAATAATGACCTTTCCCACACAAATGGAGTTAGCACTTGAAATCGACAGACGAGGCCAAAATATGATGTAAATTCATCGCATTTTGCATATAAAAATTCCTTCCGGGAGATATTTCTTGATAAGCGTTCCACACTTTTAACGACCGGTACGTGCAATAACTTTTCGGTCTCTATCAAACTCCGGGCTTTTCCCGTATTGCTTTTTTACGCAATAGTGTGGAAAATATATTTTGCGTTCTGCTTGTTGTGATTATATACCCGCCCATCCTTTACAATTAACAACCATTGACAAACTGGCAATTAAATCGGAAGCTCATCGATGCACATTGCACATCTACGGCGACCTATTTAGTGTCGGCGATTTGTTTACAAGTGCCCATTCAACAACATTGAACAGATTGATGCAAAAGCGCCAGATGTGTCGCTTTCCAATAGTGGAGTGAAAATACCAATCATGAATTTCCCAAACTTCCAACTTTGAATTAGGGAATAATTGTATTTCATTCTTAAATTTAGATCACATCATTTGAATACCATATCAGCCAAATAAATTGTTGCTAACAAAATAAAAAGGTCATTATTTCCCTGTAACTCCGACTACATGGCCCTCGATCAGGGCTGGACAGATTTTTTAAAAGTCAATCGATTTTTTTAGACTGGCTCCAAGTCCGACTGAGATTAAAAAATCGGCCCTGACTCTGTTTCCGCCTTCGATCAAATTGATCAACTCTGCCCTATGCCTCGTGCCTGACTGAGAATCCAATTCACATCCGTGCTTTAAAGGGTGGCTAAATTGAGGCGATCAAATATGACAATAACTTCCTACGTAAAACGTAGTCATGGTCCCGTTTCAGTGGAACTTTTGCACATCAACTGTTGCGTTATTTTCTTGCGGTAGTTGCATAGAAGACACACCCTGAGTACAGGTTTTGCTCCTCGAAGCCGATTAAAATATATCCGGGCTTCAGAAATACGCAAACATGTCTCCGTGTGCCTCAAAAGCAATATTTCTGACAAGACACTTCTATAAGTGTATCATTGTCTTCGAGTCGCATTGAACTCATTAGATATCAGATATGTACACACGAATTTCATTTTCTACACCTGCGTGCAACATGTATTTACATTGAATATAATTAAACATGCTATATCATTTTGGCTTATACCTACAATTGTTACATTCACCCTGCAATCACAGGAGCACAGTTGCGCGCCTTCATTTTGTTTCTGATGCTGCTTCGGCTGATTATAATGCAATGCATCGTATACATTACAATCATCTCAGACATATTATTTCAGTTACACAACCAGTCTGCACGCAGCGGAGATCACTAAACTGGAATGGGACGATACAGAAAACAACTCACAACATGCATTAACACATGTGGCTTACGCTTACGCTTGGTTCGTGAAACCTGTTACATATGCTCGGTGATACAGCCGTATGCACTGGCGGCCAGTTGTCTAAAACGCTCAGTACCGAGTGGGTTATAGCCAGGTGTCGGTGCCCAGTCCCGGAGCGGCTCCACCCCTCCGTCACTCTGCCTCCCACACTCTGCCTCCCACACTCTGCCTCCCACACTCTGCCTCCCACACTCTGCCTCCCACACTCTGCCTCCCACACTCTGCCTCACCACGATACAATCGGCATAAACTCTCGATCGCATTTCTCTCGATCGCGAGACGCGAGACGCATCGCGAGACACATTCTACTCCAGCCAACGCGACCAACAACAACCCAAATCGAAACAGTTTTTGTCATGCTGACCGCCGAGACCAACGAAGTCCTGGACGTATCTCAACGTCTTCCTATCCGACACCGTTTGAACTGATGTATTCCTTCTCTGCTGACGCAGCTTTCAGATGACATTGTTGGTTACCTAAATGCCCCGTGAATATGAGCGCCCTGCAAGTCACTGACGCTTCTTCTCAATACAGTTTCAGTCACAAAGAGAGAGCCGTGTTTATCAACAGCCGACGAACTCCGAACGAACGTTGCCAACCAGGAGACGAGCAGACGGGAGTAACCCCTGTCTTCGCTGTTGCTAGCCTCCGACCGGTAAATATCAGCCTGGTGACAAGCAGAC
>JAXIVJ010009202.1:0-52065 GCA_036785665.1 Chirona hameri
GGCAACGACGATCTGCTATTTCTCGTGTTTTTTTTTTCTTCTCAGAATACCCACGAATGTATATGAATTTCAAACAGTTGCCATTGCGCTGCCCGGCCTCGTACATAATATTTTTTGATGAGGCTGACCATTCGTCAGTCAACAAATAGGCCTCTCACTGCTCGGATATCAGGTATGTCAAGATGGTATGTGGAGTTCGGTAATTGGTGGATATTAGGACAGGATCTCCCACGACAGAGCCTACCGGAGTATGTCCCGACAGATGATTCGTCGCGGCGTCCCTTCCCCATGTCGGCTCCCATAATCCGCCCTACATTTAAAATTCCCTTTAATTTCTCTCTGTCCTTTACATCCCCACAAATATTATTTCCTCCTCTCATTACTTCCGCGATATTAACGTTCAAACAAATATAATTCCCTTTCCCTTGTTATATCGGAATATCCCGTCTTACTGCGCCCCCTAATCGCTTCTCAACCGTGTCCACAGCCTACTAAAATTCCGCGGTTGCACGGCTCAGAGCTACTTGGCTAAGTGGCGGCTGCATTCGCCTTCCGACTTATTGCAATCACCTGGCCAGCGCGATGGACCTATTAAATCACGCGGCGGCCTTTACCCCTCGCCGCGTCGCCACTGATACTAACATCTCCGCACGTCGCGATCTCGTTCGAGTTAGCGCTACTCGGTTGGCCGGCTCCACCTGAGTAGCTCCGCGACGGACCTAAAACCTACAATTTCATCCGAAAGTCGGAAGAACATGAGCTGCACGTTGCGATAAAAAGCGCCCTGGCCTGTTCGTTCGGCGTGTTTCAAGACGCTAGGCTTAACGGTTTAGAAGCGGCAAGTGAAAACCACCGGGAGGGGCTGAATCTGCCCCACGCAGGGAATAGGGTTAACGCCGTTAAACGCCAGATGCTGTGGTGGCCGAGGGGGGCGGGGGGGGGGCGGGGGGCAAGAACGGAGATGTGGGGGCGAGATTGGGCCGCCAGAGTGTGGTGGTTTGGGCGAGGGATTGTGCCGCCGGAGTGGAGATCGGTGGTTGAGACGTGGGAAGCTGGTGATGAGTGGATGAGGGCAGGCCTGCCGGAGAGGAGGAGAGCTATGTCCATCGAGGGGACCTGTGATGCACGGTTTGTATTTGAAGGTTTTCTAAACCAATTTTATATAAAAACAATCATATATTTGAGCGCATATCCGCACTATACCGGCTTCGCCATCTTGCTATTGTTTGTATGCATGAGTTCGGAAAGGCAGTTTATTATTTTAAGTAATATATATATTTGTCTTCTTCTGCATATATATACATATTTATATTTATTGTGGAATACATTGAAAACAAATGAAATTTCATCGCCATTTCTTCACGAATGTTCTTCTGAAACATAGCGTCCAGCACTATTTAGGTTGTGTTTTGACTGGGGTATAAGAAATGGCGCATTGAATGTGATGGCTCTGGCCTTTTTTACCAATTACCTTAATAATTTCTTCATTTCACTTCCAGAAACTTCAAGAAATATATATATATATATATATATATATATATATATATATATATATATATATATATATATATATATATATATATATATATATATATGTATATATATATATATATATATATATATATATATATATATATATATATATATATATATATATATATATATATATATATATATATATATATATATATATATATATATATATATATATATATATATATATATATATATATATATATATATATATATATATATATATATATATATATATATATATATATATATATATATATATATATATATATATATATATATATATATATATATATATATATATATATATATATATATATATATATATATATATATATATATATATATATATATATATATATATATATATATATATATATATATATATATATATATATATATATATATATATATATATATATATATATATATATATATATATATATATATATATATATATATATATATATATATATATATATATATATATATATATATATACATATATATATATATATATATATATATATATATATATATATATATATATATATATATATACATATATATATATATATATATATATATATATATATATATATATATATATATATATATATATATATATATATATATATATATATATATATATATATATATATATATATATATATATATATATATATATATATATATATATATATATATATATATATATATATATTATAGAACGATGTATGGACGATGCCCGAACCGAATTTCAAAACAATGTCTTTATTTTTTACTGACTTATGGCTCTCTGAGTATGATAGGTCTGGATTTTGTACTCAACATTTCCAAATATGCCGCCTGGCACGCTGGTTCTTCTGACCTTGAATGCGGCCGCTGCTACCTGCCTTAGGTCATCCCCACCAGAACCAAAATATCGAGCGCCGAAGCGACTCGAACCCACATTGCCGGGGGGGGCAAATCATTCTATAATCTAGCGCTCTCCCGCCTGAGCTACGGGGCGGACTTCACTCGGTCGGACGGATATTGAGCCAATACCAGCGACCGAAGAGGGAGAAACGGCTCAAAAGGATCCCCAAGCCTAGAAGTGGGGACCATTCCTCCCCGGCCTGTGGCCCCTACCTTTGCCTACCTACGCTTATGTGTGGGGTTGTGAATTAAATGTTATTTTTCCAACTTTAAAGCTCGAACCTGTCGAACTGATACCAGTGATTGAATAGCAAAAATCGCTCGAATGGGGGTGGGGGAGGGGGCAGATGGCATTACTTCCCCCCAGCTGAAAAAATGGGACATAGCCATCTGCCATCCAGCCCCCACAGCCTACGCCTATTGATTGTTATTGTGGGTCTGTGAAATCAAAGTTTTCTCCGAACTTTAAAGCCCGAACCAATCCGAATGATTGAAGAGGGAAAATCGCTCAAAAGTAGGGAGAGCAGTTAATATCGTTGGCCCCAGTCTAAAAAGTGGGGCCTTGGTCCCCTGGCCCCAGTTTCTACGTATATGAGCTTTAATAATGAGGGTTGAAAATTAGGTGTAATCATAACAACTTTAAAGCATCCATACCGAATCAACATCAGCGATGTAAGAGGGAGCAATCGCTCAAAAGATGGGGACGCAGTTAACATCGTTGGCTCCCTCGACCTAAAACGTTGGGCCCTGGCCTCTTCGGGCACTCGGTTCTTAGGTATGCTTATGGCATTGCGGGGTTATGAATTCATCGTTATTCTCCCAACTTTAAAGCATTTATCTCGAACAAATATCAGTGATCGAAGAGGGTGAAATCGCTCAAAAGTGAGGGGCCAGTTATCATTATTGGACACCCAGGCTAAAAAGTGGGGCATATGGCACCAGCCCCCCCCCCCCCCCTTCCCTACGCCTATGATTGTGAGAGTGTGAATCAATAATAATTATCCCAGCTTTAAGGTATTCATCTCGAACCAATATCAGTGATTGAAAAAGGTAAAATCGCTCAAAAGTGAGGGGCCAGTTATCATGGTTTGGGGCCCCCAGGCTAAACATTGGGGCATATGACCTCTGCCCCCTTCCCTATGCGAGGTCGTGGATTAATAGTTATTCTCCCAACTTCCAGGTATTCAGCTCAAACCAATAGCAGTCATAAATGAGAGATAGATTGCTCAAAAGTGAGGGGGCCAGTTATCATTGTTGGCCCCTAGCCTAAAAGTGGGGGACCATGCCCCCCCCCCCCCCCCCGTCACCGTTCCTACGCCTATGATTGTGAAGTTGTTAATTAATTATTATTCTGCCAACTTAACAGGCATTCATATCGAGCCGATATCAGGGAAGAATTATAAATCGTTCAAAAGTAGGGAGCAGTTAATATTGTTGGATCCCACCCTAAGAAGTGGGACCTTGGCCTCTCCGGCCCCCCGGATTTTACACTTGTGGGTTATAGTATTGCGGGGTTGCAAATTCATCAATATTTTTGCACATTTAAAGCATTCATATCGAACAAATATCAGCGATCGGAGGAGGATAAATCGTTCAAAAGTGGGGGGCAGTTAACATTGCTGCCCCCCCCCCCCACGTTCCTACGCCTATGTTTGTCTCAACACATTGTAAATGTGCTGTCTTGGAGTAAGTATGAAATTCCTGCATTAAATGAATCGCCTATTCATTATGATAGCCACCCAAATTTACTGTAATCATCTCAGAAATGAACCGGCATTCCGACAGTAGGTATCAACTAGACATCTCATTAGAAGTGCTCCAGACATCGCATCTGTAGCATAGAAACCAGTGATTCCATTACTATGATGTGACATTACGAGAGACATTATGAAGGCCAAGGGAAGTGTTTTAATACGGCATGTGCTCATGGTGATGATCGATTTTATGACATGTAGTTTACGTAAATGGCAACGAAAACAGATGAGCGAGCAAAAAAGGTTTACGAGATGATGCACCCCTTGGTGGCACCCTCAAACACATTTGTTTACATTTGCCTGTTGTCTGCTGGCAGTGGAGCCGGAACGAATTCGTCATGGACTACGCCGGCCTGCTGTCTCAGAAGCGGGCGGAAGAGAGCCGCTTCCGGTCCGGCTGGGACCCGATCGGCTCGCCCTCCGGTCTGAGCCGCTCCACACTCGGCGGAGATTCCTACCTCGGCGGCAACGGGCTCATGGCGGCAGAGTCGGCGGTCAGTGGTAGCCGGTACAGCGTTATCAATAAGCAGCAGCATGTCGAAAATAGCTGCGTTTTTATTAACACCATGAAAAGCAAAGATGCATTGCTTTTCCAATAAATGTTGTCTGGGTGAGTGTAGCCCTGCTCTGTGAGTGTAGGTTCACCGAGATGGAAAATCACGTTTTGTGGAATTACTTTTTACAAGAATGATCACAAATATGCGCATGTAGACAAAACATTATTGGTATACAAAGACAATCAAATACGTATGCAACTGAGTAGTTCGGAATACATCTGAGAAGAATTTGAGAAGAATATACGCAAGTACGGTCCTAGTAAGCGAAGGCACTTAGGAAACTATGCAAGACAGACACACCGTCTATAATTGTGTAACTTTGCAACACGATTCAGTGCTTCTAAACACCCACAGCCACAAACATATTGAATCTTGACTTATGCCGGCATTGTGTGTGTTTCGGCGTGCATATTAGGATTAGTTAACACATCATGTATACTTAACACTTCATTTGGCACAGCATTGCGTAGCAAACATTTAATTTAACAAAACTGTTCATTGTTCTTGTAGCAAATTTTCCTTAGTCTGTGCACCATGACAGGTACGAGCAGGAATCTCTCCAGAATACATGTCATAAGAAAACGTAGGTCTAGTTGGTATGTAATCCTTTGTCGCCTATAATTTCTTATCTATATCCTGTTGGGCAGAGCGACTCTCACTTCATGGTCAGCACTCTAACCCTCCACTCTTGCCCACTTCACAGCTGCAGCGTCTAGATAGCTTCGGCGGTGGCTCTGGCCTCGGAGGAGGCTTCGGCGGCGGCAGCAGCTTCGGCGGAGACATCGGCGGAGGATTTGGAGGCCAGGGAGGTTTCTCTAGTGGAGGCGGCAATATGAACATCGGCAGTGAGTTCGAATGGTGTTAGGAATCGCTGTTTGTTATGTTTGCGAGTAGTCGGATGAGTTTGATATTGTTTACCACTGTGTTAGATACATCAATCAACACCTTATATGCTGAATCATGCGTAAAACATGAATTGTGCAACTCATTTTAGTCTTGTGCTCATATTATCGTTCGGAGAGGTTGCAAATGAACAGTGTAGGTGCAACAAAGCAGCCTTAACTGGATTTTCGGCAAAATATTGTAGGCCTTTTTGTTACCCATGTATAAGCCCTCGCGGTAGATAATCATCAGATGCTGTCACTGCTCAAGTTTTGTTTGGCTATTTATTTGCAACGTTTATAGCTGCAGTTGCACATGTGATGAAATTATACCTTGCAATGAGTGTGCCTGATAACTGTATCCGTGATGGTGGCAGACTCCGGTGACCCGGGCGACGAGAGGAGAACAATGCAGGATAACTATCGACGAGATCTGATAAAGCAGGTCGAAGAGGACCGGGCCAGGAAGCAGAACGAGAGGGAGAGGGAGAGACAGGTAAGTTGGTCGGTATCTTACCGAAACGGACTGGAAGGGAAGAGAGAGAGAGAGAGAGAGAGAGAGAGAGAGAGAGAGAGAGAGAGAGAGAGCGAGAGAGCGAGAGAGCGAGAGAGCGAGAGGGCGAGAGAGCGAGAGAGCGAGAGAGCGAGAGAGCGAGAGAGCGAGGGAGCGAGAGAGCGAGAGAGCGAGAGAGCGAGAGAGCGAGAGAGCGAGAGAGCGAGAGAGGGAGAGAGCGAGAGAGCGAGAGAGCGAGAGAGCGAGAGAGCGAGAGAGCGAGAGAGCGAGAGAGCGAGAGATCGAGAGAGCGAGAGAGCGAGAGAGCGAGAGAGCGAGAGAGCGAGAGAGCGAGAGAGCGAGAGAGCGAGCGGGCGGGAGGAAGAAAGGAACGCAATTAATATGATAATGATTTTGCAGCCTGTAAATAGTGTGGCGCTTGCGAAATGCATTGCGGGTCAGTATACATAGCCTCCTGTCATGGTATGCTGTACCGCAATGCCTGAGGAACTGCAATAACAAAAGCAAGCTATCTCGATTCTCGACCTCACATGGTCATCGGTCATGCTTTCTCTCTTGATTTCTTTCATTAGAGTAAATTAAACACTATAAAATGTGAACCTCACTGGTGGAAAATCTTAAAATAAGTTAGATCCAACTGTTTGTCGGCATCTTTACATGATCGATGATCGACACCAAACTGACATATTAATTGGTGTGTTTTTCTTTCCACGAACAGAATCCTCTCGACAAGGTATACCGTAGCTGGATGCTTCATGTCGTCTTGTTTAGTATATAACCTATCGTCTCGTCTAGATGCTGTTGGTGTCCACTGTCCTGGATGTTTTGCTGTTTTGTACTGACAGATAGAAAGCTTGCTTATCTGCTGGTGTGCCTAGGCATGATTTCATGTTTGATTGTTTACAGTTATACGTCCTTGACTGTTAGGTAGCGGCATGGTAGGCAGTATGGTATCCATGACTGCTAACTGTATTTGTCTGCGAAGTGACAGTGACAATTGCATGCAATTCTTCTTTAACTGTTGCCCACAATCTTGCACTGCCAACCACACATGCAACTTCCATAACATACAGCGAATGAGTGCACAGCCTGACGAGGTTGTGACGTGATTCAGTAACTGATATAGCATATGCACTTCACTCCATGTTTTTATCTGCACGCGTGAAACATGTTTACTGGCAGTGTTCTCCAGACTACTCCATGTAAAATTGTAATGTGTTGTGGTTTGTGTTCAATTTCAATTTAATCGAGTAATTTGTCGATGCGTGGTTGTATAATCGAGTACCATCTTCCCTCAGAATGCGGCCCCGGCGTCTACGATATTCAAGCCGACGTTTCTGGACACCGGCGCTGGCAAGGGCAGAAGCAGAAGGGGAAGTGGTAAGTGGAATGAGCTGCAACGGGGAGCTTTTATTCGCGACCTACGACATTGTATTAGTATGATTCCTTAAGCTTACTTCAATAGTTGCACACCAAAATGTTATAATGCATTGCAGGCGTCGATGGTTATCATTACGCAAGGGAAAATTGATTTCTAGCACAATACATCGTTAAAGTACTTGTGAAAGAAGCACATTATCTTTTGCGATTCCAGACGTTTCCCGTGACCCTTCATCGCCCAATCCAGCGGCGTCGGCGAACACCGCGCTGTACCGGCGCTCCATTGTCCCTGGCCTCGAGTCCCCGCGGCAGGTGTCCAGTGCCCGGGGCCGCCGTGGCCTGAGCCTGTCCTCCCCGTCTGGTGGGACAAAACCGACCGACACCGGACAGAGACCCGGCCCGAGGCCTGGTGACTCCTCTCTTCAGTCCACATACCCTCTGACGGCATCATGCGACTCCTTCGCGTCCGTCCACCCCTCGCCGACTGCCCCTGGTGAGCCCGCCTTCGTCACTTCTTCTAATCACGCCACTGTGCCGGCGGCAGCTGAGTCTCCCGGTATGGCGCCCGCACCCTCATCGCTGGACACTTCGGCGGCACATAGCGTGCAGGAGTGCCAGCAGCAGGCGCTGGCACGACTGGCCTCCTCGCTCGGCCTGGACGTGGTAGTCGCAGGAAGGTCCACGGGGTCTCCCTCGCCAGCGGCTGCGGCCGGGCGGCAGCCGGCGCCTGGCGCGGCCCAGCAGCCGGCGGGGTATCAGCAGTGGTGTGCTGGTCAGCAGGCAGCAGCGCAGCACGGTCACCAGCTCCACCAGCCGTGTGCCGGGCCGGGCTGCTTCCCGGCGCCGCCGCCGGTCCGGTCGCAGCAGCAGCCCAACACGGCCCTGGCGTGGCCCGTCCCGCCGCCGGCAGCTATGGTGCCGATGGCCGTGGCCGAGGTGCAGTACCTGACGCCGCTGCCGCGCGCCCCGCCGGCCTGTCACCTGGTGCCGCCGCTGCCGCCCATCACCCCCCGCTGGGCCGGCACGGTCGCTCCTGCCGCTCCTGCTCCTGTCGCCGCTCCTGATCCTGGCACTCAGACAGCCGGTCCTGCAGGTTTGACAGATTCCGACACGACCAGATTTAGATTGGTCTGGGCTCTCTGTACCAACTGAGCCTGTCCATGGTATACGAAAACACAAAGTGTAGGTGCATACATGCTTACTTTTAAGCTTACGTCAAAGCCTTAATTTGAAGTTTTACGTACAAAGCCTCTCCATGTCTCCATTTAAAAGCAAGGGCTCATTGACGCAAATAGTGTAAACTGAAATATTGTCAACAAAAATTACTTCACGTCACGATCTACATACATGGTTGGCGTATGACATAGGCGTAGGAACAGGGGGTCGAGGGCATGGCCCCTCACTTTCCGGCATTTTGTTTTGCTAAAATATTTTATTTTGCTTCGCGAGAAAAAAAAACGTTTGATGGCAAAAGGTTCGCCAAGACGAGAAGAGCCCAAATCGGTAAATAAATATGTCATAGGAGGTTGGGTTTCTCTCAAGAGTAGATGAAAGTTTCACTTCCCCCCCCCCCCCCCCACCCACACACACACACACAGACACAGACACAGACACAGACACACACACACACACACACACTTTTCGTGACGTTCCTACTTTCTACATCCCTGGCGTATGATGATTCAAAAAGCTGCTTTCGTGTCTCTAAATCAGTCCTTGTGTATGTCTCAGGTCTGTATGGCGATGAGCTTGCCCAGCAGATTGAGGAGCGAAGACAGAAACAGGAGCGGGACAGGAGTAACCTGATCACGTGAGTTACAGTGGGACAAGGGTAACATGCTCATGTGAGTTACAGGACAGGGGTAACCTGCTCATGTGAGTTACAGTGGGACAGGGGTAGCCTGCTCATGTGAGTTACAGTGGGACAGGGGTAACCTGCTCATGTGAGTTACAGCGGGACAGGGGTAGCCTGATCACGTGAGTTACAGTGGGACAGGGGTAACCTGCTCATGTGAGTTACAGTGGGACAGGGGTAACCTGCTCATGTGAGTTACAGGACAGGGGTAACCTGCTCATGTGAGTTACAGTGGGACAGGGGTAACCTGCTCATGTGAGTTACAGGACAGGGGTAACCTGCTCATGTGAGTTACAGCGGGACAGGGGTAACCTGATCACGTGAGTTACAGTGGGACAGGGGTAACCTGCTCATGTGAGTTACAGTGGGACAGGGGTAACCTGCTCATGTGAGTTACAGCGGGACAGGGGTAGCCTGATCACGTGAGTTACAGCGGGACAGGGGTAGCCTGCTCATGTGAGTTACAGCGGGACAGGGGTAGCCTGATCATGTGAGTTACAGTGGGACAGGGGTAACCTGCTCATGTGAGTTACAGCGGGACAGGGGTAGCCTGATCATGTGAGTTACAGTGGGACAGGGGTAACATGCTCATGTGAGTTACAGCGGGACAGGGGTAACCTGCTCATGTGAGTTACAGTGGGACAGGGGTAACCTGATCATGTGAGTTACAGGACAGGGGTAACCTGCTCATGTGAGTTACAGTGGGACAGGGGTAACATGCTCATGTGAGTTACAGCGGGACAGGGGTAACCTGCTCATGTGAGTTACAGTGGGACAGGGGTAACCTGATCATGTGAGTTACAGGACAGGGGTAACCTGCTCATGTGAGTTACAGTGGGACAGGGGCAACCTGCTCATGTGAGTTACAGTGGGACAGGGGTAACATGCTCATGTGAGTTACAGTGGGACAGGGGTAACCTGCTCATGTGAGTTACAGTGGGACAGGGGTAACCGGCTCATGTGAGTTACAGTGGGACAGGGGTAACCTGCTCATGTGAGTTACAGTGGGACAGGGGTAACCTGCTCATGTGAGTTACAGTGGGACAGGGGTAACCGGCTCATGTGAGTTACAGTGGGACAGGGGTAACCTGATCACGTGAGTTACAGTGGGACAGGGGTAACCTGCTCATGTGAGTTACAGCGGGACAGGGGTAACCTGCTCATGTGAGTTACAGTGGGACAGGGGTAGCCTGATCATGTGAGTTACAGCGGGACAGGGGCAACCTGATCATGTGAGTTACAGTGGGACAGGGGTAACCTGATCACGTGAGTTACAGCGGGACAGGGGTAACCTGCTCATGTGAGTTACAGTGGGACAGGGGTAACCTGCTCATGTGAGTTACAGCGGGACAGGGGTAACCTGCTCATGTGAGTTACAGCGGGGCAGGGGTAACCTGCTCATGTGAGTTACAGTGGGACAGGGGTAACCTGCTCATGTGAGTTACAGTGGGACAGGGGTAGCCTGCTCATGTGAGTTACAGCGGGACAGGGGTAACATGCTCATGTGAGTTACAGTGGGACAGGGGTAACCTGCTCATGTGAGTTACAGCGGGACATGGGTAACCTGCTCATGTGAGTTACAGTGGGACAGGGGTAACATGCTCATGTGAGTTACAGCGGGACAGGGGTAACCTGATCACGTGAGTTACAGTGGGACAGGGGTAACCTGCTCATGTGAGTTACAGCGGGACAGGGGTAACCTGCTCATGTGAGTTACAGTGGGACAGGGGTAACCTGCTCATGTGAGTTACAGTGGGACAGGGGTAACCTGCTCATGTGAGTTACAGGACAGGGGTAACCTGCTCATGTGAGTTACAGTGGGACAGGGGTAACCTGCTCATGTGAGTTACAGGACAGGGGTAACCTGACCACGTGAGTTACAGTGGGACAGGGGTAACCTGCTCACGTGAGTTACAGGACAGGGGTAACCTGCTCATGTGAGTTACAGTGGGACAGGGGTAACATGCTCATGTGAGTTACAGTGGGACAGGGGTAGCCTGCTCATGTGAGTTACAGCGGGACAGGGGTAACATGCTCATGTGAGTTACAGGACAGGGGTAACCTGCTCATGTGAGTTACAGTGGGACAGGGGTAACATGCTCATGTGAGTTACAGTGGGACAGGGGTAACCTGCTCATGTGAGTTACAGTGGGACAGGGGTAACCTGCTCATGTGAGTTACAGTGGGACAGGGGTAACCTGCTCATGTGAGTTACAGTGGGACAGGGGTAACCTGATCACGTGAGTTACAGCGGGACAGGGGTAACCTGCTCATGTGAGTTACAGTGGGACAGGGGTAACCTGCTCATGTGAGTTACAGTGGGACAGGGGTAACCTGCTCATGTGAGTTACAGGACAGGGGTAACCTGCTCATGTGAGTTGCAGGACAGGGGTAACCTGATCATGTGAGTTACAGCGGGACAGGGGTAACATGCTCATGTGAGTTACAGCGGGACAGGGGTAACCTGCTCACGTGAGTTACAGTGGGACAGTGGTAACCTGCTCATGTGAGTTACAGTGGGACAGGGGTAACCTGCTCATGTGAGTTACAGGACAGGGGTAACCTGCTCATGTGAGTTACAGTGGGACAGGGGTAACCTGCTCATGTGAGTTACAGTGGGACAGGGGTAATCTCCTCATGTGAGTTACAGGACAGGGGTAACCTGCTCATGTGAGTTACAGGACAGGGGTTACCTGCTCATGTGAGTTACAGTGGGACAGGGGTAACCTGCTCATGTGAGTTACAGCGGGACAGGGGTAACCTGCTCATGTGAGTTACAGTGGGACAGGGGTAACCTGCTCACGTGAGTTACAGCGGGACAGGGGTAACCTGCTCATGTGAGTTACAGTGGGACAGGGGTAACCTGATCACGTGAGTTACAGTGGGACAGGGGTAGCCTGATCACGTGAGTTACAGTGGGACAGGGGTAACCTGCTCATGTGAGTTACAGCGGGACAGGGGTAACCTGCTCATGTGAGTTACAGTGGGACAGGGGTAACCTGCTCATGTGAGTTACAGTGGGACAGGGGTAACCTGCTCATGTGAGTTACAGTGTGACAGGGGTAACCTGCTCATGTGAGTTACAGCGGGACAGGGGTAACCTGCTCATGTGAGTTACAGCGGGACAGGGGTAACCTGCTCATGTGAGTTACAGTGGGACAGGGGTAACCTGCTCATGTGAGTTACAGTGGGACAGGGGTAACCTGCTCATGTGAGTTACAGTGGGACAGGGGTAACCTGCTCATGTGAGTTACAGTGGGACAGGGGTAACCTGCTCATGTGAGTTACAGGACAGGGGTAACCTGCTCATGTGAGTTACAGTGGGACAGGGGTAACCTGCTCATGTGAGTTACAGTGGGACAGGGGTAATCTGCTCATGTGAGTTACAGGACAGGGGTAACCTGCTCATGTGAGTTACAGGACAGGGGTAACCTGCTCATGTGAGTTACAGTGGGACAGGGGTAACCTGCTCATGTGAGTTACAGCGGGACAGGGGTAACCTGCTCATGTGAGTTACAGTGGGACAGGGGTAACCTGCTCACGTGAGTTACAGCGGGACAGGGGTAACCTGCTCATGTGAGTTACAGTGGGACAGGGGTAACCTGATCACGTGAGTTACAGTGGGACAGGGGTAGCCTGATCAAGTGAGTTACAGTGGGACAGGGGTAACCTGCTCATGTGAGTTACAGCGGGACAGGGGTAACCTGCTCATGTGAGTTACAGTGGGACAGGGGTAACCTGCTCATGTGAGTTACAGTGGGACAGGGGTAACCTGCTCATGTGAGTTACAGTGTGACAGGGGTAACCTGCTCATGTGAGTTACAGCGGGACAGGGGTAACCTGCTCATGTGAGTTACAGCGGGACAGGGGTAACCTGCTCATGTGAGTTACAGTGGGACAGGGGTAACCTGCTCATGTGAGTTACAGTGGGACAGGGGTAACCTGCTCATGTGAGTTACAGGACAGGGGTAACCTGCTCATGTGAGTTACAGTGGGACAGGGGTAACCTGCTCATGTGAGTTACAGGACAGGGGTAACCTGACCACGTGAGTTACAGTGGGACAGGGGTAACATGCTCATGTGAGTTACAGTGGGACAGGGGTAACCTGCTCATGTGAGTTACAGTGGGACAGGGGTAACCTGCTCATGTGAGTTACAGTGGGACAGGGGTAACCTGCTCATGTGAGTTACAGGACAGGGGTAACCTGCTCATGTGAGTTACAGTGGGACAGGGGTAACCTGCTCATGTGAGTTACAGTGGGACAGGGGTAACCTGCTCATGTGAGTTACAGGACAGGGGTAACCTGCTCATGTGAGTTACAGTGGGACAGGGGTAGCCTGCTCATGTGAGTTACAGGACAGGGGTAACCTGCTCATGTGAGTTACAGGACAGGGGTAACCTGCTCATGTGAGTTACAGCGGGACAGGGGTAACCTGCTCATGTGAGTTACAGTGGGACAGGGGTAACCTGCTCATGTGAGTTACAGTGGGACAGGGGTAACCTGCTCATGTGAGTTACAGTGGGACAGGGGTAACCTGCTCATGTGAGTTACAGGACAGGGGTAACCTGCTCATGTGAGTTACAGTGGGACAGGGGTAACCTGCTCATGTGAGTTACAGGACAGGGGTAACCTGACCACGTGAGTTACAGTGGGACAGGGGTAACCTGCTCATGTGAGTTACAGTGGGACAGGGGTAACCTGCTCATGTGAGTTACAGTGGGACAGGGGTAACCTGCTCATGTGAGTTACAGGACAGGGGTAACCTGCTCATGTGAGTTACAGAAGGACAGGGGTAACCTGCTCATGTGAGTTACAGGACAGGGGTAACCTGACCACGTGAGTTACAGTGGGACAGGGGTAACATGCTCATGTGAGTTACAGTGGGACAGGGGTAACCTGCTCATGTGAGTTACAGGACAGGGGTAACCTGACCACGTGAGTTACAGTGGGACAGGGGTAACATGCTCACGTGAGTTACAGCGGGACAGGGGTAACATGCTCATGTGAGTTACAGTGGGACAGGGGTAACCTGCTCATGTGAGTTACAGGACAGGGGTAACCTGCTCATGTGAGTTACAGCGGGACAGGGGTAACCTGCTCATGTGAGTTACAGTGGGACAGGGGTAACCTGATCACGTGAGTTACAGCGGGACAGGGGTAACCTGACCACGTGAGTTACAGTGGGACAGGGGTAACCTGCTCATGTGAGTTACAGTGGGACAGGGGTGACCTGACCACGTGAGTTACAGTGGGACAGGGGTAACATGCTCATGTGAGTTACAGCGGGACAGGGGTAGCCTGATCACGTGAGTTACAGTGGGACAGGGGTAACCTGCTCATGTGAGTTACAGCGGGACAGGGGTAGCCTGATCACGTGAGTTACAGTGGGACAGGGGTAACCTGCTCATGTGAGTTACAGCGGGACAGGGGTAACCTGCTCATGTGAGTTACAGTGGGACAGGGGTAACCTGATCACGTGAGTTACAGCGGGACAGGGGTAACCTGCTCATGTGAGTTACAGTGGGACAGGGGTAACCTGCTCATGTGAGTTACAGCGGGACAGGGGTAGCCTGCTCATGTGAGTTACAGTGGGACAGGGGTAACCTGCTCATGTGAGTTACAGCGGGACAGGGGTAACCTGCTCATGTGAGTTACAGTGGGACAGGGGTAACCTGCTCATGTGAGTTACAGTGGGACAGGGGTAACCTGCTCATGTGAGTTACAGTGGGACAGGGGTAACCTGCTCATGTGAGTTACAGTGGGACAGGGGTAACATGCTCATGTGAGTTACAGGACAGGGGTAATCTGATCATGTGAGTTACAGCGGGACAGGGGTAACCTGCTCATGTGAGTTACAGTGGGACAGGGGTAACATGCTCATGTGAGTTACAGGACAGGGGTAACCTGATCACGTGAGTTACAGCGGGACAGGGGTAGCCTGCTCATGTGAGTTACAGCGGGACAGGGGTAACCTGCTCATGTGAGTTACAGCGGGACAGGGGTAGCCTGATCATGTGAGTTACAGCGGGACAGGGGTAACCTGCTCATGTGAGTTACAGCGGGACAGGGGTAACCTGATCACGTGAGTTACAGCGGGACAGGGGTAACCTGCTCATGTGAGTTACAGCGGGACAGGGGTAACCTGATCACGTGAGTTACAGCGGGACAGGAGTAACCTGCTCATGTGAGTTACAGCGGGACAGGGGTAACCTGCTCATGTGAGTTACAGTGGGACAGGGGTAGCCTGCTCATGTGAGTTACAGTGGGACAGGGGTAACCTGATCACGTGAGTTACAGTGGGACAGGGGTAACCTGATCACGTGAGTTACAGCGGGACAGGGGTAACCTGCTCATGTGAGTTACAGTGGGACAGGGGTAACCTGCTCATGTGAGTTACAGTGGGACAGGGGTAACCTGCTCATGTGAGTTACAGTGGGACAGGGGTAACCTGCTCATGTGAGTTACAGCGGGACAGGGGTAACCTGCTCATGTGAGTTACAGTGGGACAGAGGTAACCTGCTCATGTGAGTTACAGTGGGACAGGGGTAACCTGATCACGTGAGTTACAGTGGGACAGGGGTAACCTGATCACGTGAGTTACAGCGGGACAGGGGTAACCTGCTCATGTGAGTTACAGTGGGACAGGGGTAACCTGCTCATGTGAGTTACAGCGGGACAGGGGTAACCTGCTCATGTGAGTTACAGTGGGACAGGGGTAACCTGCTCATGTGAGTTACAGCGGGACAGGGGTAACCTGCTCATGTGAGTTACAGTGGGACAGGGGTAACCTGCTCATGTGAGTTACAGTGGGACAGGGGTAACCTGCTCATGTGAGTTACAGTGGGACAGGGGTAACATGCTCATGTGAGTTACAGTGGGACAGGGGTAACCTGATCACGTGAGTTACAGTGGGACAGGGGTAACCTGATCACGTGAGTTACAGCGGGACAGGGGCAACCTGCTCATGTGAGTTACAGTGGGACAGGGGTAACCTGATCACGTGAGTTACAGTGGGACAGGGGTAACCTGCTCATGTGAGTTACAGTGGGACAGGGGTAACATGCTCATGTGAGTTACAGCGGGACAGGGGTAACCTGATCACGTGAGTTACAGCGGGACAGGGGTAACCTGCTCATGTGAGTTACAGTGGGACAGGGGTAACCTGATCACGTGAGTTACAGTGGGACAGGGGTAACCTGCTCATGTGAGTTACAGTGGGACAGGGGTAACATGCTCATGTGAGTTACAGCGGGACAGGGGTAACCTGCTCATGTGAGTTACAGCGGGACAGGGGTAACCTGATCATGTGAGTTACAGTGGGACAGGGGTAACCTGCTCATGTGAGTTACAGTGGGACAGGGGTAACCTGCTCATGTGAGTTACAGTGGGACAGGGGTAACCTGCTCATGTGAGTTACAGTGGGACAGGGGTAACCTGCTCATGTGAGTTACAGTGGGACAGGGGTAACATGCTCATGTGAGTTACAGGACAGGGGTAACCTGCTCATGTGAGTTACAGCGGGACAGGGGTAACCTGCTCATGTGAGTTACAGCGGGACAGGGGTAACCTGATCACGTGAGTTACAGCGGGACAGGGGTAACCTGCTCATGTGAGTTACAGTGGGACAGGGGTAACCTGATCACGTGAGTTACAGTGGGACAGGGGTAACCTGCTCATGTGAGTTACAGGACAGGGGTAACCTGATCACGTGAGTTACAGCGGGACAGGGGTAGCCTGCTCATGTGAGTTACAGCGGGACAGGGGTAACATGCTCATGTGAGTTACAGCGGGACAGGGGTAACCTGTTCATGTGAGTTACAGTGGGACAGGGGTAACCTGCTCATGTGAGTTACAGCGGGACAGGGGTAACCTGCTCATGTGAGTTACAGCGGGACAGGGGTAACCTGCTCATGTGAGTTACAGCGGGACAGGGGTAACCTGCTCATGTGAGTTACAGTGGGACAGGGGTAACCTGCTCATGTGAGTTACAGCGGGACAGGGGTAACCTGCTCATGTGAGTTACAGTGGGACAAGGGTAACCTGCTCATGTGAGTTACAGCGGGACAGGGGTAACCTGCTCATGTGAGTTACAGTGGGACAGGGGTAACCTGCTCATGTGAGTTACAGGACAGGGGTAACCTGATCATGTGAGTTACAGTGGGACAGGGGTAACCTGCTCATGTGAGTTACAGTGGGACAGGGGTAACCTGCTCATGTGAGTTACAGGACAGGGGTAACCTGATCATGTGAGTTACAGTGGGACAGGGGTAACCTGCTCATGTGAGTTACAGTGGGACAGGGGTAACCTGCTCATGTGAGTTACAGCGGGACAGGGGTAACCTGATCACGTGAGTTACAGTGGGACAGGGGTAACCTGCTCACGTGAGTTACAGCGGGACAGGGGTAACCTGATCACGTGAGTTACAGTGGGACAGGGGTAGCCTGCTCATGTGAGTTACAGCGGGACAGGGGTAACCTGCTCATGTGAGTTACAGTGGGACAGGGGTAACCTGCTCATGTGAGTTACAGCGGGACAGGGGTAACCTGCTCATGTGAGTTACAGGACAGGGGTAACCTGCTCATGTGAGTTACAGGACAGGGGTAATCTGATCATGTGAGTTACAGCGGGACAGGGGTAACCTGCTCATGTGAGTTACAGTGGGACAGGGGTAACTCATGTGAGTTACAGCGGGACAGGGGTAACCTGCTCATGTGAGTTACAGGACAGGGGTAACCTGCTCATGTGAGTTACAGGACAGGGGTAATCTGCTCATGTGAGTTACAGCGGGACAGAGGTAACCTGCTCATGTGAGTTACAGGACAGGGGTAACCTGCTCATGTGAGTTACAGGACAGGGGTAATCTGATCATGTGAGTTACAGCGGGACAGGGGTAACCTGCTCATGTGAGTTACAGTGGGACAGGGGTAACCTGCTCATGTGAGTTACAGCGGGACAGGGGTAGCCTGCTCATGTGAGTTACAGTGTGACAGGGGTAACTCATGTGAGTTACAGTGGGACAGGGGTAACCTGATCATGTGAGTTACAGTGGGACAGGGGTAACCTGATCACGTGAGTTACAGCGGGACAGGGGTAACCTGCTCATGTGAGTTACAGGACAGGGGTAACCTGCTCATGTGAGTTACAGCGGGACAGGGGTAACCTGCTCATGTGAGTTACAGTGGGACAGGGGTAACCTGCTCATGTGAGTTACAGTGGGACAGGGGTAACCTGCTCATGTGAGTTACAGTGGGACAGGGGTAACCTGCTCACGTGAGTTACAGTGGGACAGGGGTAACCTGCTCATGTGAGTTACAGGACAGGGGTAACCTGCTCATGTGAGTTACAGTGGGACAGGAGTAACCTGCTCATGTGAGTTACAGTGGGACAGGGGTAACCTGCTCACGTGAGTTACAGTGGGACAGGGGTAACCTGCTCATGTGAGTTACAGGACAGGGGTAACCTGCTCATGTGAGTTACAGTGGGACAGGGGTAACCTGCTCACGTGAGTTACAGCGGAACAGGGGTAACCTGCTCATGTGAGTTACAGCGGGACAGGAGTAACCTGCTCATGTGAGTTACAGTGGGACAGGAGTAACCTGCTCATGTGAGTTACAGTGGGACAGGGGTAACCTGCTCATGTGAGTTACAGTGGGACAGGGGTAACCTGATCACGTGAGTTACAGCGGGACAGGGGTAACCTGCTCACGTGAGTTACAGTGGGACAGGGGTAACCTGCTCATGTGAGTTACAGCGGGACAGGGGTAACCTGATCATGTGAGTTACAGTGGGACAGGGGTAACCTGATCACGTGAGTTACAGCGGGACAGGGGTAACCTGCTCATGTGAGTTACAGTGGGACAGGGGTAACCTGATCATGTGAGTTACAGTGGGGCAGGGGTAACCTGCTCATGTGAGTTACAGGACAGGGGTAACCTGATCATGTGAGTTACAGCGGGACAGGGGTAACCTGATCATGTGAGTTACAGTGGGACAGGGGTAACCTGCTCATGTGAGTTACAGTGGGACAGGGGCAACCTGCTCATGTGAGTTACAGCGGGACAGGGGTAACCTGCTCATGTGAGTTACAGTGGGACAGGGGTAACCTGATCATGTGAGTTACAGTGGGACAGGGGTAACCTGCTCATGTGAGTTACAGGACAGGGGTAACCTGATCATGTGAGTTACAGTGGGACAGGGGTAACCTGCTCATGTGAGTTACAGTGGGACAGGGGTAACCTGATCACGTGAGTTACAGCGGGACAGGGGTAACATGCTCATGTGAGTTACAGCGGGACAGGGGTAACCTGCTCATGTGAGTTACAGTGGGACAGGGGTAACCTGCTCATGTGAGTTACAGCGGGACAGGGGTAGCCTGCTCATGTGAGTTACAGTGGGACAGGGGTAACCTGCTCATGTGAGTTACAGTGGGACAGGGGTAACCTGCTCATGTGAGTTACAGCGGGACAGGGGTAACCTGATCATGTGAGTTACAGTGGGACAGGGGTAACCTGCTCATGTGAGTTACAGGACAGGGGTAACCTGATCATGTGAGTTACAGTGGGACAGGGGTAGCCTGCTCATGTGAGTTACAGTGGGACAGGGGTAACCTGATCATGTGAGTTACAGGACAGGGGTAACCTGATCACGTGAGTTACAGTGGGACAGGGGTAACCTGCTCATGTGAGTTACAGGACAGGGGTAACCTGCTGATGTGAGTTACAGGACAGGGGTAGCCTGCTCATGTGAGTTACAGTGGGACAGGGGTAACCTGATCATGTGAGTTACAGGACAGGGGTAACCTGATCACGTGAGTTACAGGACAGGAGTAACCTGCTCATGTGAGTTACAGCGGGACAGGGGTAACCTGCTCATGTGAGTTACAGCGGGACAGGGGTAACCTGCTCATGTGAGTTACAGCGGGACAGGGGTAACCTGCTCATGTGAGTTACAGTGGGACAGGGGTAACCTGCTCATGTGAGTTACAGTGGGACAGGGGTAGCCTGCTCATGTGAGTTACAGTGGGACAGGGGTAACCTGCTCATGTGAGTTACAGCGGGACAGGGGTAACCTGCTCATGTGAGTTACAGTGGGACAGGGGTAACCTGCTCATGTGAGTTACAGCGGGACAGGGGTAACCTGCTCATGTGAGTTACAGTGGGACAGGGGTAACCTGCTCATGTGAGTTACAGTGGGACAGGGGTAACCTGCTCATGTGAGTTACAGTGGGACAGGGGTAACCTGCTCATGTGAGTTACAGCGGGACAGGGGTAACCTGCTCATGTGAGTTACAGTGGGACAGGGGTAACCTGCTCATGTGAGTTACAGTGGGACAGGGGTAGCCTGCTCATGTGAGTTACAGGACAGGGGTAGCCTGCTCATGTGAGTTACAGTGGGACAGGGGTAGCCTGCTCATGTGAGTTACAGGACAGGGGTAACCTGCTCATGTGAGTTACAGTGGGACAGGGGTAGCCTGCTCATGTGAGTTACAGGACAGGGGTAACCTGCTCATGTGAGTTACAGTGGGACAGGGGTAACCTGCTCATGTGAGTTACAGCGGGACAAGGGTAACCTGCTCATGTGAGTTACAGGACAGGGGTAACCTGTTCATGTGAGTTACAGCGGGACAGGGGCAACATGCTCATGTGAGTTACAGTGGGACAGGGGTAGCCTGCTCATGTGAGTTACAGGACAGGGGTAACCTGTTCATGTGAGTTACAGTGGGACAGGGGTAACCTGCTCACGTGAGTTACAGCGGGACAGGGGCAACCTGCTCATGTGAGTTACAGCGGGACAGGGGTAATCTGCTCATGTGAGTTACAGTGGGACAGGGGTAACCTGATCATGTGAGTTACAGTGGGACAGGGGTAGCCTGCTCATGTGAGTTACAGGACAGGGGTAACCTGCTCATGTGAGTTACAGTGGGGCAGGGGTAACCTGCTCATGTGAGTTACAGTGGGACAGGGGTAACCTGCTCATGTGAGTTACAGTGGGACAGGGGTAACCTGCTCATGTGAGTTACAGCGGGACAGGGGTAACCTGCTCATGTGAGTTACAGTGGGACAGGGGTAGCCTGCTCATGTGAGTTACAGGACAGGGGTAACCTGCTCATGTGAGTTACAGTGGGACAGGGGTAACCTGCTCACGTGAGTTACAGCGGGACAGGGGTAACCTGCTCATGTGAGTTACAGCGGGACAGGGGTAACCTGCTCATGTGAGTTACATTGGGACAGGGGTAACCTGCTCATGTGAGTTACAGCGGGACAGGGGAAACCTGCTCATGTGAGTTACAGTGGGACAGGGGTAACCTGCTCATGTGAGTTACAGTGTGGAGCTCTATCTCAACCCACAGGCAATGTCACCTCGCAGGAGTCACTTGCCGGAGAATGGTTCACAAAGCCTTAGTTGCATAAGAATACGTGTTTACGCATATCGCAAGATAGGACATGTGTTGCGTTATAGTATGCATTGTTATATCATATATAACATGATATATCCTGTTTGTTTTTAACAGGCCTAGCACAGCATCGTGCTCATTCTCCGATACTTGTTACGGAAAAATTGAACTTCCTACTTCTGACAAACGGCACAAATAAACTTGTTGACATGTTGCCCGCGTCCATGATGACCACAGCTGTTGTGTGTGTGTGTGGCTGCAGGTTCCAGCAGCAGCAGCAGCAGCAGCAGCAGCAGCAGCAGTCTGGTGGCACGCTGGGTTTCGGCGGAGACGGGGGCGGTAGGAGACGCCCTCACGTCTCAGAGGTAGGTACCAGCACGATGGAGGGAATGTATCACCATGACTCACTCATGCACCGAGTCAGCAGAGACTGGTCAGCAGATCAGAGACTGGTCAGCAGGTCAGAGACTGGTCAGCAGATCAGAGACTGGTCAGCAGATCAGAGACTGGTCAGCAGATCAGAGACTGGTCAGCAGGTCAGAGACTGGTCAGCAGATCAGAGACTGGTCAGCAGATCAGAGACTGGTCAGCAGATCAGAGACTGGTCAGCAGAGACTGGTCAGCAGATCAGAGACTGGTCAGCAGGTCAGAGACTGGTCAGCAGATCAGAGACTGGTCAGCAGATCAGAGACTGGTCAGCAGATCAGAGACTGGTCAGCAGATCAGAGACTGGTCAGCAGATCAGAGACTGGTCAGCAGATCAGAGACTGGTCAGCAGAGACTGGTCAGCAGATCAGAGACTGGTCAGCAGGTCAGAGACTGGTCAGCAGATCAGAGACTGGTCAGCAGATCAGAGACTGGTCAGCAGATCAGAGACTGGTCAGCAGGTCAGAGACTGGTCAGCAGATCAGAGACTGGTCAGCAGATCAGAGACTGGTCAGCAGATCAGAGACTGGTCAGCAGATCAGAGACTGGTCAGCAGAGACTGGTCAGCAGATCAGAGACTGGTCAGCAGGTCAGAGACTGGTCAGCAGATCAGAGACTGGTCAGCAGATCAGAGACTGGTCAGCAGATCAGAGACTGGTCAGCAGATCAGAGACTGGTCAGCAGAGACTGGTCAGCAGATCAGAGACTGGTCAGCAGATCAGAGACTGGTCAGCAGATCAGAGACTGGTCAGCAGATCAGAGACTGGTCAGCAGATCAGAGACTGGTCAGCAGATCAGAGACTGGTCAGCAGATCAGAGACTGGTCAGCAGGTCAGCAGGTCAGAGACTGGTCAGCAGGTCAGCAGGTCAGAGACTGGTCAGCAGGTCAGCAGATAAGTCACACTATGGCTGTCCTGAGGAGCTGAACCGTGCGCTTCAGAGCTGAACGTATTGTTAATTTGGATATTTGCTCGATTCTGTAAAGCTTATATTAGCACTGAGGTTATGAAACGCCTATGGGGCATCCACGACATTTCGACAATTTTGTTTCACAAGATGATCACCCTCATCTCTCACTTTGTGTTCAAAATTGGTCTAAAGGGTTATGTTGAGTCTTTAATTCAGCTGTGGCAATATTAGCTCGATCTGACAACAGGTTTTCGAGTTATAGCCTCGAGCATTTTGGCAAGGTCACGCTGCAGAGGTATTTTTGGAGGCCAAAATAGCGCATTTGCCTTAACTAAATATAAAAAGACTTATATGGCTGAATTCACAATGAAACATATATTCTATTTCTGGTCTTTTTGCGTGACCTTGAATTCCTTGAAACCGTGACCTCGTGATTTTTTTTCGTTGACCTCGTGTGACCCCGGGTACCTACACCTCTGATCTCAATTTTTCACTTCGCAAAATACTTCTCTTTATGTTGTCTAGCAACGCAAAAAAAAAACTTTTTCCTCTAATTTCCATATTTTCCGACAACATGCGTGCGTGTTTTCGAATTACCCCCAAGGGGGAGGGGTAACGGGCGAATATCTCAGCTACCGTCGCAGCTAGAGACCCCATTTTTGGTATACACATTGTCAGGGTGACTGGAAACACCACGCAGCCATCAGGCGTGGTCCAAAACGGACGGATCGAAAGGTGAAGACCCTGCCCAGATCGGTCTCATAGGTTCGGAGCATCATCTCATAGGTTCGGAGCAGTCGGCAACGATGTTTAGCTGTTTTGGTCCAATTTGGTCAATTTCGATTGAACCAAAGTGAATAAAACTCAAAACAGCACCGTTTAGACCAAGCTGGATCGAATGGCGAAACTCTGTTTAAATCGGTCCCATAGGTTCGGAGCATGACGTCTCCAACGATGTTGGGCGGTTTTGGTCCAATTTGGTCCACTTAGATTAGACCAAAGTGGATAAAACTAAAAACTGCACCGTTGTGGACCACGACAAATCGAATGGTGAAGACTCCACTCAAATAGGTCCCATAGGTTCGGAGCATGACGTCGTCGGCAACGATTTTTGGCGGTTTTGGTTAAAAAATTGGAATTTTGGTTCACTTAGATGAACCAAAGTGAAGAAAACTTATTATGGCATTGTTTGAGACCACGCCGGATCGAATGGTTAAGACCCCTCCCAAATCGGTCCCATAGGTTAGGAGTATGACGTCGTCTGCAACGATGTTTGGTGGTTTTGGTCCAATTTGGTCCACTTAGATTAGCCAAAAGGAATAAAACTCAAAACGTACCGTCTTAGACTACGCCGGATCGAATGGTGAAGACCCCGCCCACATCGGCCCATAGTTTTGGAGTATGACGTTGTCGGCAACGATTTTTGGCGGTTTTGGTCCAATTTGGTCCACTTAGATTAAACCAAAGGGGATAAAACTCAAGATGGCACTGTTTTGAACCACGCCGGATCGAATGGCGAAGACCCCACCCAAATCGGTCCGATAGGTTCGCAGCTATTCGCCCGTTATCCCTCCCCCTTGACGGCTAATTCGAAAACACGCACGTATATCGACGGTAAATATGGAAATTGGAGGAAAAACGCACTTTTTTAATTTTTTTGCGTTGTTAGGCAATGTATTGACGAGTATTTTTCAAAGTCAAAAATTTTAATCAGAGGTGCACCCGGGATCATACGAGGTCAACGAAAAAAAGTCACGAAGTCACGGGGTCAAGGTCATTCAAGGTCAAGAAGAAGAAAAAAAACAGAAATAGAATTTCCGTTTCATTGCGAATGCAGCCATATGTCTTTTTGACATTTGGTTATGTCAAATGCACTATTTCGGCCTCCAAAAATACCTCTGCAGCGTGACCTTGCCAGAATGCCCGAGGCTATAACTCAAAACCCTGAGGTTAGATCATGCTAATATTGCCACAGCTGAATTCAGGACCCAAGATAACCCAATATAACCAATTTTGAACAAAAAGTGAGATATGAGGGTTATTTCGACTTGTCGAAATGTCGTGGAATCTATGTTAATGTTTCCCTTAAAACTAGCTTCCGTAGAATTGTGAATAGAAACGTCTTTCTTCTTTTGGTTTCACTACCACGTATGACTAACAGACTGTGTTCTTCCCTCCCATCATTGGCAGGTAATGTGTAACTGCTGTACATACCTACACTATTCTGCATGACAACGGCCAAACAAACCAACCCGGCTGCCACGACCTCGAATGCGGCTCTTTCGATCAAACATTAAGCTGACTGTGGGCTATAAATTATACAATGGTGTGCATTATTGCGTACATTGAACAAGTTAAGATGTTAAAATATCCGATATGTAAGATTATCGATTGTCACGCATGGCAACGGGACTGATCCGTGCGTATAAGACATGAACATGACGACTCGCTGCTCGCTCCACGTTGTACCATATTCACTCTTAACGTATAATATTTTGAGGTGCCTCAATGGAGTGTCGCAACAGCATAGCACAATGTAAGAACACACACACGCGATAAATCAGTTAACATCTGTCCGTTGGGCTTTCACCTACATTGTGCACTAAAGAGCTGCCTGGCTGACCCGGCCTCGCAAACATTGCCTTCCCAACTTTCGTATATATTCACTTGATTTAATCATAGGATTGTATGTTAAGCAGGTGAATGTCAATGTGTAATATCGTGTTTTTGTTTTAAACTTTGACTTTGTCCATCAATGGGTCATCCCGTCTGCGATCTTGAAAAATTTAAATAAAATATAGCAAATTAATATTGTTCTAGGTACTGTAGCAAGCCTAAAGCAGCAATTTATGATCATTGTGTTGACAATCCAAAACAAGGCAATACGCAACGTTACATAAGATAGCACTATGCTACTATCGATAATATACTGTAAGATCGTTATAACTCGCATATTGCAGTTCTAATGCCGGGCCTGCGTTTCAGACATCTTACGAGCGCAATCAACGTCCACAGGCTGACTCCGTCCAAGGTAACAAATGTCTGCAGAGGTAACCAGCACGGAGGTTCGTAAAATCTGCCAACTTAAAAATTCCCATATACCGACCAGTCGCATTTTGATGGCGCATATTTTTTGGCGCATATTTGTTCTAGAAATATCACCTCCGATAACTGTTTTATCCCCCAACGCACTTGTCCCATTGAAGTTGCAGTGCAAATGGCCCGCGATTACCCATGCTGACCGCTGCTGACACTAACTCCTACTGACCCCTGCTGACTGCCGATAACCTCTGCTGCCCCTTGCTGACCCCTGCTGACACTAACTCCTACTGACCCCTGCTGACCACCGATAACCTCTGCTGCCCCTTGCTGACCCTCTGTTAACCTTCGCTGATCCCTGCTGACCTCTGACCTCTGCTGACCTCTGCTGACCATCAGCCACGCTGCAGCAGCAGATCGCCGAGAAGAAGCAGCGAGAGGTGGAACGGAAACGGCTGGAGGCGGAGGAGGACATCGCTCTGAACGCCCGACTAGAGCAGCAGCAGTCGAAGGTGAGGAGCAGCAGCAGTCGAAGGTGAGCAGCAGCAGTCGAAGGTGAGGACCAGCAGCAGTCGAAGGTGAGGAGCAGCAGCAGTCGAAGGTGAGGAGCAGCAGCAGTCGAAGGTGAGGAGCAGCAGCAGTCGAAGGTGAGGACCAGCAGCAGTCGAAGGTGAGGAGCAGCAGTCGAAGGTGAGGACCAGCAGCAGTCGAAGGTGAGGACCAGCAGCAGTCGAAGGTGAGGACCAGCAGCAGTCGAAGGTGAAGACCAGCAGCAGTCGAAGGTGAGGAGCAGCAGTCGAAGGTGAGGAGCAGCAGCAGTCGAAGGTGAGGAGCAGCAGCAGTCGAAGGTGAGGACCAGCAGCAGTCGAAGGTGAGGAGCAGCAGCAGTCGAAGGTGAAGACCAGCAGCAGTCGAAGGTGAGGAGCAGCAGCAGTCGAAGGTGAGGAGCAGCAGTCGAAGGTGAGGACCAGCAGCAGTCGAAGGTGAAGACCAGCAGCAGTCGAAGGTGAGGAGCAGCAGTCGAAGGTGAGGAGCAGCAGCAGTCGAAGGTGAGGAGCAGCAGCAGTCGAAGGTGAGGACCAGCAGCAGTCGAAGGTGAGGAGCAGCAGCAGTCGAAGGTGAAGACCAGCAGCAGTCGAAGGTGAGGAGCAGCAGTCGAAGGTGAGGACCAGCAGCAGTCGAAGGTGAGGAGCAGCAGCAGTCGAAGGTGAGGAGCAGCAGCAGTCGAAGGTGAGGAGCAGCAGTCGAAGGTGAGCAGCAGCAGTCGAAGGTGAGGACCAGCAGCAGTCGAAGGTGAGGAGCAGCAGTCGAAGGTGAGGAGCAGCAGCAGTCGAAGGTGAGCAGCAGCAGTCGAAGGTGAGGACCAGCAGCAGTCGAAGGTGAGGAGCAGCAGCAGTCGAAGGTGAGGAGCAGCAGCAGTCGAAGGTGAGGAGCAGCAGCAGTCGAAGGTGAGGACCAGCAGCAGTCGAAGGTGAGGAGCAGCAGTCGAAGGTGAGGACCAGCAGCAGTCGAAGGTGAGGACCAGCAGCAGTCGAAGGTGAGGACCAGCAGCAGTCGAAGGTGAAGACCAGCAGCAGTCGAAGGTGAGGAGCAGCAGTCGAAGGTGAGGAGCAGCAGCAGTCGAAGGTGAGGAGCAGCAGCAGTCGAAGGTGAGGACCAGCAGCAGTCGAAGGTGAGGAGCAGCAGCAGTCGAAGGTGAAGACCAGCAGCAGTCGAAGGTGAGGAGCAGCAGCAGTCGAAGGTGAGGAGCAGCAGTCGAAGGTGAGGACCAGCAGCAGTCGAAGGTGAAGACCAGCAGCAGTCGAAGGTGAGGAGCAGCAGTCGAAGGTGAGGAGCAGCAGCAGTCGAAGGTGAGGAGCAGCAGCAGTCGAAGGTGAGGACCAGCAGCAGTCGAAGGTGAGGAGCAGCAGCAGTCGAAGGTGAAGACCAGCAGCAGTCGAAGGTGAGGAGCAGCAGTCGAAGGTGAGGACCAGCAGCAGTCGAAGGTGAGGAGCAGCAGCAGTCGAAGGTGAGGAGCAGCAGCAGTCGAAGGTGAGGAGCAGCAGTCGAAGGTGAGCAGCAGCAGTCGAAGGTGAGGACCAGCAGCAGTCGAAGGTGAGGAGCAGCAGTCGAAGGTGAGGACCAGCAGCAGTCGAAGGTGAGGAGCAGCAGCAGTCGAAGGTGAGGAGCAGCAGCAGTCGAAGGTGAGGACCAGCAGCAGTCGAAGGTGAGCAGCAGCAGTCGAAGGTGAGGACCAGCAGCAGTCGAAGGTGAGCAGCAGCAGTCGAAGGTGAGGAGCAGCAGCAGTCGAAGGTGAGGAGCAGCAGTCGAAGGTGAGGAGCAGCAGCAGTCGAAGGTGAGGAGCAGCAGCAGTCGAAGGTGAGGAGCAGCAGCAGTCGAAGGTGAGGACCAGCAGCAGTCGAAGGTGAGGAGCAGCAGTCGAAGGTGAGGACCAGCAGCAGTCGAAGGTGAGGAGCAGCAGCAGTCGAAGGTGAGCAGCAGCAGTCGAAGGTGAGGAGCAGCAGCAGTCGAAGGTGAGGAGCAGCAGCAGTCGAAGGTGAGGAGCAGCAGTCGAAGGTGAGGACCAGCAGCAGTCGAAGGTGAGGACCAGCAGCAGTCGAAGGTGAGCAGCAGCAGTCGAAGGTGAGGAGCAGCAGCAGTCGAAGGTGAGGAGCAGCAGCAGTCGAAGGTGAGGAGCAGCAGCAGTCGAAGGTGAGGACCAGCAGCAGTCGAAGGTGAGGAGCAGCAGTCGAAGGTGAGGACCAGCAGCAGTCGAAGGTGAGGAGCAGCAGCAGTCGAAGGTGAGGAGCAGCAGCAGTCGAAGGTGAGGAGCAGCAGTCGAAGGTGAGGAGCCGCCGCGTAACGTGAGCAGCAGCAGTCGAAGGTGAGCAGCAGCAGTCGAAGGTGAGGAGCAGCAGCAGTCGAAGGTGAGGAGCAGCAGCAGTCGAAGGTGAGGAGCAGCAGCAGTCGAAGGTGAGGAGCAGCAGCAGTCGAAGGTGAGGAGCAGCAGCAGTCGAAGGTGAGGAGCAGCAGCAGTCGAAGGTGAGGACCAGCAGCAGTCGAAGGTGAGGAGCAGCAGTCGAAGGTGAGGAGCAGCAGTCGAAGGTGAGGAGCAGCAGCAGTCGAAGGTGAGGAGCAGCAGTCGAAGGTGAGCAGCAGCAGTCGAAGGTGAGGAGCAGCAGCAGTCGAAGGTGAGGAGCAGCAGCAGTCGAAGGTGAGGAGCAGCAGTCGAAGGTGAGGAGCAGCAGTCGAAGGTGAGGAGCAGCAGCAGTCGAAGGTGAGGAGCAGCAGTCGAAGGTGAGGAGCAGCAGCAGTCGAAGGTGAGGAGCAGCAGCAGTCGAAGGTGAGGAGCCGCCGCGTAACGTGAGCAGCAGCAGTCGAAGGTGAGGAGCAGCAGCAGTCGAAGGTGAGGAGCAGCAGCAGTCGAAGGTGAGGAGCCGCAGCGTAACGTGAGCAGCAGCAGTCGAAGGTGAGGAGCCGCCGCGTAACGTGAGCAGCAGCAGTCGAAGGTGAGGAGCCGCCGCGTAACGTGAGGAGCAGCAGCAGTCGAAGGTGAGGAGCCGCCGCGTAACGTGAGCAGCAGCAGTCGAAGGTGAGGAGCCGCCGCGTAACGTGAGGAGCAGCAGCAGTCGAAGGTGAGGAGCCGCCGCGTAACGTGAGCAGCAGCAGTCGAAGGTGAGGAGCAGCAGCAGTCGAAGGTGAGGAGCCGCAGCGTAACGTGAGCAGCAGCAGTCGAAGGTGAGGAGCAGCAGCAGTCGAAGGTGAGGAGCCGCCGCGTAACGTGAGGAGCAGCAGCAGTCGAAGGTGAGGAGCCGCCGCGTAACGTGAGGAGCAGCAGCAGTCGAAGGTGAGGAGCCGCCGCGTAACGTGAGCAGCAGCAGTCGAAGGTGAGGAGCAGCAGCAGTCGAAGGTGAGGAGCCGCCGCGTAACGTGAGGAGCCGCCACGTAACGTGAGGAGCAGCAGCAGTCGAAGGTGAGGAGCCGCCGCGTAACGTGAGGAGCCGCCGCGTAACGCGAGGAGCCGCAGCGTAACGTGAGGAGCAGCAGCAGCGTAACGTGAGGAGCAGCAGCAGTCGAAGGTGAGGAGCCGCCGCGTAACGTGAGCAGCAGCAGTCGAAGGTGAGGAGCCGCCGCAGTCGAAGGTGAGGAGCCGCCGCGTAACGTGAGGAGCAGCAGCAGTCGAAGGTGAGGAGCAGCAGCAGTCGAAGGTGAGGAGCCGCCGCGTAACGTGAGGAGCAGCAGCAGTCGAAGGTGAGGAGCAGCAGCGTAACGTGAGGAGCAGCAGCGTAACGTGAGCAGCAGCAGCGTAACGTGAGGAGCCGCAGCGTAACGTGAGGAGCAGCAGCAGTCGAAGGTGAGGAGCCGCAGCAGTCGAAGGTGAGGAGCAGCAGCAGTCGAAGGTGAGGAGCCGCCGCGTAACGTGAGGAGCAGCAGCGTAACGTGAGCAGCAGCAGCGTAACGTGAGGAGCCGCAGCGTAACGTGAGGAGCAGCAGCAGTCGAAGGTGAGGAGCCGCCGCGTAACGTGAGGAGCCGCAGCAGTCGAAGGTGAGGAGCCGCCGCGTAACGCGAGGAGCCGCAGCGTAACGTGAGGAGCAGCAGCGTAACGTGAGGAGCCGCCGCGTAACGTGAGCAGCAGCAGTCGAAGGTGAGGAGCCGCCGCGTAACGTGAGGAGCCGCAGCGTAACGTGAGGAGCAGCAGCGTAACGTGAGCAGCAGCAGTCGAAGGTGAGGAGCCGCCGCGTAACGTGAGGAGCCGCAGCGTAACGTGAGCAGCAGCAGTCGAAGGTGAGGAGCAGCAGCGTAACGTGAGGAGCCGCCGCGTAACGTGAGGAGCAGCAGTCGAAGGTGAGGAGCCGCCGCGTAACGTGAGCAGCAGCAGTCGAAGGTGAGGAGCCGCCGCGTAACGTGAGGAGCAGCAGCAGTCGAAGGTGAGGAGCCGCCGCGTAACGTGAGGAGCAGCAGCAGTCGAAGGTGAGGAGCCGCCGCGTAACGTGAGGAGCAGCAGCAGTCGAAGGTGAGGAGCCGCCGCGTAACGTGAGCAGCAGCAGTCGAAGGTGAGGAGCCGCCGCGTAACGTGAGGAGCAGCAGCAGTCGAAGGTGAGGAGCCGCCGCGTAACGTGAGGAGCAGCAGCAGTCGAAGGTGAGGAGCCGCCGCGTAACGTGAGGAGCCGCCGCGTAACGTGAGGAGCAGCAGCAGTCGAAGGTGAGGAGCCGCCGCGTAACGTGAGGAGCCGCAGCGTAACGTGAGGAGCAGCAGCGTAACGTGAGGAGCCGCAGCAGTCGAAGGTGAGGAGCCGCCGCGTAACGTGAGGAGCCGCAGCGTAACGTGAGGAGCAGCAGCGTAACGTGAGGAGCCGCAGCAGTCGAAGGTGAGGAGCCGCCGCGTAACGTGAGGAGCCGCCGCGTAACGTGAGCAACAGCAGTCGAAGGTGAGGAGCCGCCGCGTAACGTGAGGAGCCGCCGCGTAACGTGAGCAGCAGCAGTCGAAGGTGAGGAGCCGCCGCGTAACGTGAGGAGCAGCAGCGTAACGTGAGGAGCCGCAGCGTAACGTGAGGAGCAGCAGCAGTCGAAGGTGAGGAGCCGCCGCGTAACGTGAGCAGCCGCAGCGTAACGTGAGGAGCAGCAGCGTAACGTGAGCAGCAGCAGTCGAAGGTGAGGAGCCGCCGCGTAACGTGAGCAGCAGCAGTCGAAGGTGAGGAGCCGCCGCGTAACGTGAGGAGCCGCAGCGTAACGTGAGGAGCAGCAGCGTAACGTGAGGAGCAGCAGCAGCGTAACGCGAGGAGCAGCAGCGTAACGTGAGGAGCCGCAGCGTAACGTGAGGAGGAGCAGCAGCGTAACGTGAGGAGCAGCAGCAGTCGAAGGTGAGGAGCCGCAGCGTAACGTGAGGAGCCGCAGCGTAACGTGAGGAGCAGCAGTCGAAGGTGAGGAGCCGCCGCGTAACGTGAGGAGCAGCAGCAGTCGAAGGTGAGGAGCCGCCGCGTAACGTGAGGAGCCGCAGCGTAACGTGAGGAGCCGCAGCGTAACGTGAGGAGCACCAGCGTAACGTGAGGAGCAGCAGCGTAACGTGAGGAGGAGCCGCCGCGTAACGTGAGGAGCCGCAGCGTAACGTGAGGAGCAGCAGCGTAACGTGAGGAGCAGCAGCAGCGTAACGTGAGGAGCAGCAGCAGCGTAACGTGAGGAGGAGCAGCGTAACGTGAGGAGGAGCAGCAGCGTAACGTGAGGAGCAGCAGCAGCGTAACGTGAGGAGAATCATCAGCGTAACGTCAGCAGCAGCAGCGTAACGTGAGGAGAAGCATCAGCGTAACGTGAGGAGCAGCAGCGTAACGTGAGGAGGAGCAGCAGCGTAACGTGAGGAGCAGCAGCGTAACGTGAGGAGCAGCAGCAGCGTAACGTGAGGAGAATAATCAGCGTAACGTCAGCAGCAGCAGCGTAACGTGAGGAGAAGCATCAGCGTAACGTGAGGAGCAGCAGCGTAACGTCAGCAGCATCAGCGTAACGGGAGGAGCACCAGCGTAACGGGAGGAGCACCAGCGTAACGTGAGGAGCAGCAGCGTAACGTGAGGAGAAGCAGCAGCGTAACGTGAGGAGCAGCAGCGTAACGTCAGTAGCAGCAGCGTAACGGTAGGAGCAACAGCGTAACGTGAGGAGCAGCAGCGTAACGTGAGGAGAAGCAGCAGCGTAACGTGAGGAGCAGCATCGTAACGTCAGTAGCAGCAGCGTAACGGGAGGAGCAACAGCGTAACGTTAGGAGCAGCAGCGTAACGTGAGGAGCCGCAGCGTAACGTGAGGAGCAGCAGCGTAACGTGAGGAGAAGCAGCAGCGTAACGTGAGGAGCAGCAGCGTAACGTGAGGAGAAGCAGCAGCGTAACGGGAGGAGCACCAGCGTAACGTGAGGAACAGCAGCGTAACGTCAGAAGCAGCAGCGTAACGTGAGAAGCAGCATCAGCGTAACGTAAGGTGCAGCAGCAGCGCAACGTGAGAAGAATCAGCAGCGTAACGTGAGGAGCAGCAGCGTAACGTCAGTAGCAGCAGCGTAACCGGAGAAGCAACAGCGTAACGTGAGGAGCAGCAGCGTAACGTCAGCACTGTCAGCAATATTTTGTATTTTACTTATCTCCACCTCGTATCTGGTAATTTCGTTATAATCTGTGCCTTGTCCAAAGTACCTGCATTTTAAGCATTCGATTAACATTGATTGGCGAAATTAATGTATGATATATTCCATATTTCATTAAAATGCAAAATTTCATTGGGAAGTTCCAACTCATGATAAGACACTTTCGTTCCGTTTAGTCATAATAAACATGGCACAATTAGCCGTTTGAATGGCGCTGTTTACCTCTGGTTTTTGTCGTCGTGTCAGGTGCGGGAGGAGGCCGAGCGGGAGCAGGAGGCGCGGAAGGCGAAGGAGCGCAGTCGCCTGGAGCGTCAGCGAGTGATTGAGGAGCAGCAGAAACGCAGTCACGAGGAGGCGGAGGCGCTGCGTCGCGCCGGCCGAGACCGCCGCCAGGGCTCCCACAACCCCACCACCGTCACCAACGACTGGGGAGACTGGGCCGACGAGTGAGCAGGGGGAGGGGCTCTCACAGGCCCACCACCGTCACCAACGACTGGGGAGACTGGGCCGACGAGTGATCAGAGGGAGGGGGAGGGGAGGGGGCTCTCACAGGCCCACCACCGTCACCAACGACTGGGGAGACTGGGCCGACGAGTGATCAGAGGGAGGGGGAGGGGAGGGGGCTCTCACAGGCCCACCACCGTCACCAACGACTGGGGAGACTGGGCCGACGAGTGAGTAGGGGGAGGGGGGCTCTCACAGGCCCACCACCGTCACCAACGACTGGGGAGACTGGGCCGACGAGTGAGTAGGGGGAGGGGGGGGCTCTCACAGGCCCACCACCGTCACCAACGACTGGGGAGACTGGGCCGACGAGTGAGTAGGGGGAGGGGGGGGGGGGGGGCTCTCACAGGCCCACCACCGTCACCAACGACTGGGGAGACTGGGCCGACGAGTGATCAGAGGGAGGGGGAGGGGAGGAGGCTCTCACAGGCCCACCACCGTCACCAACGACTGGGGAGACTGGGCCGACGAGTGAGTAGGGGGAGGGGGGCTCTCACAGGCCCACCACCGTCACCAACGACTGGGGAGACTGGGCCGACGAGTGAGTAGGGGGAGGGGGGGGGCTCTAACAGGCCCACCACCGTCACCAACGACTGGGGAGATTGGGCCGACGAGTGAGTAGGGGGAGGGGAGGGGGCTCTCACAGGCCCACCACCGTCACCAACGACTGGGGAGATTGGGCCGACGAGTGAGCAGAGGGAGGGGGAGGGGAGCTCCCACAACCCCACCACCGTCACCAACGACTGGGGAGACTGGGCCGACGAGTGAGCAGAGGGAGGGGGAGGGGAGAGGGCTCTCACAGGCCCACCACCGTCACCAACGACTGGGGAGACTGGGCCGACGAGTGAGCAGAGGGAGGGGGGCTCTCACAGGCCCACCACCGTCACCAACGACTGGGGAGACTGGGCCGACGAGTGAGCAGAGGGAGGGGGCTCTCACAGGCCCACCACCGTCACCAACGACTGGGAAGACTGGGCCGACGAGTGAGTAGGGGGAGGGGAGGGGGCTCTCACAGGCCCACCACCGTCACCAACGACTGGGGAGATTGGGCCGACGAGTGAGTAGGGGAAGGGGAGGGGGGCTCTCACAGGCCCACCACCGTCACCAACGACTGGGGAGACTGGCCGACGAGTGAGCAGAGGGAGGGGGAGGGGGGCTCCCACAACCCCACCACCGTCACCAACGACTGGGGAGACTGGGCCGACGAGTGAGCAGAGGGAGGGGAGGGGGGCTCCCACAACCCCACCACCGTCACCAACGACTGGGGAGACTGGGCCGACGAGTGAGTAGGGGGAGGGGAGGGGCTCTCACAGGCCCACCACCGTCACCAACGACTGGGGAGACTGGGCTGACGAGTGAGTAGGGGGAGGGGGAGGGGGGCTCTCACAGGCCCACCACCGTCACCAACGACTGGGGAGACTGGGCCGACGAGTGAGCAGAGGGAGGGGGCTCTCACAGGCCCACCACCGACACCAACGACTGGGGAGACTGGGCCGACGAGTGAGTAGGGGGAGGGGGAGGGGGCTCTCACAGGCCCACCACCGTCACCAACGACTGGGGAGACTGGGCCGACGAGTGAGCAGAGGGAGGGGGGGCTCTCACAGGCCCACCACCGTCACCAACGACTGGGGAGACTGGGCCGACGAGTGAGCAGATGGAGGGGAGGGGGGCTCTCACAGGCCCACCACCGTCACCAACGACTGGGGAGACTGGGCCGACGAGTGCGCAGATGGAGAGGGAGGGGGGCTCCCACAACCCCACCACCGACACCAACGACTGGGGAGACTGGGCCGACGAGTGAGTAGAGGGAGGGGGAGGGGGCTCTCACAGGCCCACCACCGTCACCAACGACTGGGGAGACTGGGCCGACGAGTGAGCAGAGGGAGGGGGAGGGGAGAGGAGGTGATAAGTGGGGATATGGTGTGGGTACGTGTGGGGGGTACAATTAAGTACGATTTGGGACCGTATGTCGCTCACTGCCTCTGGTGTTCCCCTGTCATCTGTCCCGATCTGCAATATGAGTAAAAACAATGTCAGGTGGTATAAAACATAACTGCCTGCACCGCCAGCGAAGCGACAAGTAATCGTGCCTCTTTTGAATTTCAACCGAGTGTAATTTGAGTTGATCTTGAACTACCTACAGCAATACCGATATGATGTATCCAGATATTACATGACCTGGAAACATAACAGACTATCTCATCTAGCCTTCCCTTTCTTTTCCGACATCTGCTAACCTGCACTGGCCTACCTGACCTGCCCTGACCTTATCATGGTATGCGGTGACCTGACCTGACCTTACCCTGGTCTGCGGTGACCTGACCTGACATGACCTTACCCTGGTCTGCGGTGACCTGACCTGACCTGTTTCGACGGCAGTCGCCAGGCGGGGAAGGCAGCTGCCCCGGCTGATGATCTGTGGCAGAAGCCGGCGGAGGACCTGTGGCAGAAGCCAGCGGAGGAGCCTCAACAGCGGGCACCGTCGCCGCCACCAGTGGAGAGGTACGATGGCTTGTCGGGAGTCAGTGGGGAGGTACGATGGCGTGTTGGGAGTCAGTGGGCAGGTACGATGGCGAGTCGGACCACCAGTGGGGAGGTACGATGGCGTGTCGAGAGTCAGAGGGGAGGTACGATGACGTGTCTGGAGTCAGTGGGGAGGTACGATGGCATGTTGGACCACCAGTGGGGAGGTACGATGGCGTGTCGGGAGCCAGTTGGGAGGTACGATGGCGTGTCGGGAGCCAGTGGGGAGGTACGATGACGTGTCTGGAGTCAGTGGGGAGGTACGATGACGTTTCGGGAGCCAGTGGGGAGGTACGATGGCGTGTCTGGAGTCAGTGGGGAGGTGCGATGGCGTGTTGGGAGTCAGTGGGGAGGTACGATGGCGTGTCGGACCAGCAGTGGGGAGGTACGATGGCGTGTCGAGAGTCAGTTGGGAGGTACGATGGCGTGTTGGGAGTCAGTGGGGAGGTACGATGGCGTGTCGGGAGTCAGTGGGAAGATACGATGGCGTGTCGGACCACCAGTGGGGAGGTACGATGACGTGTCGAGAGTCAGTTGGGAGGTACGATGGCGTGTTGGGAGTCAGTGGGAAGATACGATGGCGTGTCGGGAGTCAGTGGGAAGGTACGATGGCGTATCGGGGGTCAGTGGGGAGGTACGATGGCGTGTCGGGAGTCAGTGGGGAGGTACGATGGCGTGTCGGGAGTCAGTGGGAAGGTACGATGATGTTTCGGGAGCCAGAGGGGAGGTACGATGGCGTGTCTGGAGTCAGTGGGGAGGTACGATGGCGTGTTGGGAGTCAGTGGGGAGGTACGATGGCGTGTCGGACCACCAGTGGGAAGGTACGATGGCGTGTCGGGAGTCAGAGGGGAGGTACAATGGCGTGTCGAGAGTCAGTTGGGAGGTACGATGGCGTGTCGGGAGTCAGTTGGAAGATACGATGGCGTGTCGGGAGTCAGTGGGAAGGTACGATGGCGTGTTGGACCACCAGTGGGGAGGTACGATGGCGTGTCGGACCACCAGTGGGGAGGTACGATGGCGTGTCGGGAGTCAGTGGGAAGGTACGATGGCGTGTCGGGAGTCAGTGGGGAGGTACGATGGCGTGTTGGGAGTCAGTGGGGAGGTACGATGGCGTGTTGGACCACCAGTGGGGAGGTACGATGGCGTGTCGGACCACCAGTGGGGAGGTACGATGGCGTGTCAAACCACCAGTGGGGAGGTACGATGGCGTGTCGGACCACCAGTGGGGAGGTACGATGGCGTGTCGAGAGTCAGTGGGGAGGTACGATGGCGTGTCGGGAGTCAGTGGGGAGGTACGATGGCGTGGCGGACCACCAGTGGGGAGGTATGATGGCGTGTCGGACCACCAGTGGGGAGGTACGATGGCGTGTCTGGAGTCAGTGGGGAGGTACGATGGCGTGTCGGGAGTCAGTAGGGAGGTACGATGACGTGTCGAGAGCCATTGGGGAGGTACGATGGCGTGTCTGGAGTCAGTGGGAAGGTACGATGGCGTGTCGGGAGTCAGTTGGGAGGTACGATGGCGTGTTGGGGGCCAGTGGGGAGGTACGATGGCGTGTCGGACCACCAGTGGGGAGGTACGATGGCGTGTCGAGAGTCAGTTGGGAGGTACGATGGCTTGTTGGGAGTCAGTGGGGAGGTACGATGGCGTGTCGGGAGTCAGTGGGGAGGTACGATGTCGTGTTGGACCACCAGTGGGGAGGTACGATGGCGTGTCGGACCACCAGTGGGGAGGTACGATGGCGTGTCAAACCACCAGTGGGGAGCTACGATGGCGTGTCGAGAGCCAGTGGGGAGGTACGATGGCGTGTCGGACCACCAGTGGGGAGGTACGATGGCGTGTCGAGAGTCAGTGGGGAGGTACGATGGCGTGTCGGGAGTCAGTGGGGAGGTACGATGGCGTGTCGGGAGTCAGTGGGGAGGTACGATGGCGTGTCGGACCACCAGTAGGGAGGTACGATGACGTGTCTGGAGTCAGTGGGGAGGTACGATGGCGTGTCGGGAGTCAGTGGGAAGGTACGATGGCGTGTCGAGAGTCAGTGGAGAGGTACGATGGCGTGTCGGGAGTCAGTGGGGAGGTACGATGGCGTGTCGGGAGTCAGTGGGGAGGCACGATGGCGTGTCGGACCACCAGTAGGGAGGTACGATGACGTGTCTGGAGTCAGTGGGGAGGTACGATGGCGTGTCGGGAGCCAGTGGGGAGGTACGATGGCGTGTCGGGCCACCAGTAGGGAGGTACGATGGCGTGTCGGACCACCAGTGGGGAGGTACGATGGCGTGTCTGGAGTCAGTGTGGGGGGGGGGGGGGGTACGATGGCGTGTCGGGAGTCAGTGGGGAGGTACGATGGCGTGTCGGACCACCAGTAGGGAGGTACGATGACGTGTCTGGAGTCAGTGGGGAGGTACGATGGCGTGTCGGACCACCAGTGGGGAGGTACGATGGCGTGTCGGGAGTCAGTGGGAAGGTACGATGGCGTGTCGGGAGTCAGTGGGGAGGTACGATGGCGTGCCGGGAGTCAGTTGGGAGGTACGATGGCGTGTTGGGAGTCAGTGGGGAGGTACGATGGCGTGTTGGACCACCAGTGGGGAGGTACGATGGCGTGTCTGGAGTCAGTGGGGAGGTACGATGGCGTGTCGGGAGTCAGTGGGGAGGTACGATGGCGTGTCGGACCACCAATGGGGAGGTACGATGGCGTGTCGGACCACCAGTGGGGAGGTACGATGGCGTGTCGGGAGCCAGTTGGGAGGTACGATGGCGTGTCGGGAGTCAGTGGGGAGGTACGATGGCGTGCCGGGAGCCAGTGGGAAGGTACGATGGCGTGTCGGGAGCCAGTGGGTAGGTACGATGGCGTGTCGGGAGTCAGTGGGGAGGTACGATGGCGTGTCGGGAGCCAGTTGGGAGGTACGATGGCGTGTCGGGAGTCAGTGGGGAGGTACGATGGCGTGTCTGGAGTCAGTGGGGAGGTACGATGGCTTGTCGGGAGTCAGTGGGCAGGTACGATGACGAGTCGGACCACCAGTGGGGAGGTACGATGGCGTGTCGGGAGCCAGTGGGTAGGTACGATGGCGTGTCGGGAGTCAGTGGGGAGGTACGATGGCGTGCCGGGAGCCAGTGGGGAGGTACGATGGCGTGTCGGGAGCCAGTGGGGAGGTACGATGGCGTGTCTGGAGTCAGTGGGGAGGTACGATGGCGTGTCGGGACTGCAGTGTCAGAAGAGTGGCCTGTTTCTCCATTTTTATGAACTTGGAAATTTTGTTCCGTGAAAACTTCGCTACGAGAGCCTTGACACCCGCATTCCTAGCTTAGCTAGTAGACTACTGCATTTTACAGGTGAACAGTAGGCTGCACCGCAATACACATGTGCATGGTAGGCTGTACCGCATTACACATGTGCATGGTAGGCTATACCGCATTACACAAGTGACGTGCGGTACAGCGTTACCCATGCCATTTTTATGCAAATGCGGTTTTGACGATAACCGCACAAGGCATTTTTCGCAGAAATACTTATATCACCCGACCATAGAATTTGGTCTTTAAATTAATGTTATAGTGCTAATCTTAACCTTTTCTCATAAAATTATATGCCATGCGCCCGTTACTGTAGTCGCTGTTTATGACTTACCTTCGTGTTGCTCTTTTCAAGCAGGAAGCCGGAAACCCCTCCACCAGGTAAGACCTCAGTTTTCTCAACACTCAGTACCATCCGACAGCCCAAATATGTCCTGACCTGACCCCGATCTGACCTGGATGTGACAGGTCAGACGAACGTCCTGGTCCTCCATCGCGTCTGGATAACGGCGATCCGCCAGCTCCAGACCCGCCACAGAGTCGCCTGTCACCTCCGGTACCCAGTCCGAGTCACTCTCCATCGGGGCCTGTCAGGAGCGGTCCGGCAGCACCGCACCCCTCAGCGGAGCACCAGTCTCCGCCTCTACCCGCCCTGTGCCGACCCGCTGTCGACCCCCGAAAGGTCACGGCCGGCCCCTATGACGTGCCGCCGCCGGCTAGACCCGTGCCCCGGCAACGGTCCCTGCTCACCGCGCGACCGAACAGGTCACCTACCCCGCATCGCCCAGGGACACAGGCTCCGGTCAGTGACCAGCACAGAGCGCTGACCCCGGTTCGCGACCATCTGAGGTCATTAACGCCGGCCAGTGAGCGTCACAGGTCACTGACGCCGATCAGTGGCAGAGTGAGGTCACTAACTCCGGAGACCTGGGGTCAAGGTCAGGGTCACAGGTCACGGACTCCGGCGGGTGTCGGGCACGGAACGCCGCTGACTGTGGACCGATATCACCTCTCACTACAGAGGTCGGAGACACCGGATAACTTGAGTGGTCTGATATCTCCGGTCCTGCCCCCAATCGGAGACAGACTCAGCCGATCAACGACTCGTGCTTGGGTATCAGAGACAATCACATCAAAGAGGTCACCGACGCCTTCCGCAGACGGTGGTCAAGAAAGTGCAGTGTATGATGTCAGCGTCAACAAATGTGATCGCCGAGAGCGAGGGTATTCTGAGGAGAGTAAGATGTACGACATGAGTTCGACAGAGGCGTCAGCTTATCTACAGTCAGGAAGGCCAGATACTCCAGGAAGTGATTGTCCTGAGAGCTCATCGGCTTCAACTAGGTGCCGTTCACAGAAGTCAAAAATGACAACTGAGACTGAGGTCACGATGCACAGGCATCACGCTAGCTCCCATCATGCAGGAGTGCAAGCCCACACTGACTCTAAAATGACGCATATAACGGCTGATCTCTTTGCTGAAAGATCACACTCTCCAGCAGACCACAATCCTGAGAGATCGAAGACACCAGCTGACCCAACCGATCGGATGTCTCCAGTTCAACCCTGCCACCCGAGTCAACCGCCCCCTCCTGTCAAACCGAGCCCTCGGCGGACCTGGTCCCACAGAGAGACCCACGAATCCGCCACCAGCCACAACCCCGAGCCGGTGTCTTCTCCGCCTGCCTCTGACCATGTGCGGAAGGCTCCCGTCCCTGTTCGAGGTCCGAGGTCGGAGAAGTCACACATCCCGGTCAGGACCCGGCGGCGGGGCGGGGCGACCGCCACGCCCTCCTTGTCACCTCGAGCCGCCACGGCAGCCGCGGTGACATCGGTGACAGCGGTGACATCGGTGACATCGGTGACTGCGGTGACATCGGTGACTGCGGTGACTGCGGTGACCGCACAGGTCACGGAGGTCGCGGAGGAGCCGGTCACACCGCCCCGGGTCGCCGGCAGGCGGCGCTGGCAGCGGACGGTGTCAGAGCCTGCCTCGGGAGAGGTGGAGGAGACCAGGCCGGGCCGTCGTCCGCCGCCCATCACACCGAGGAAGAGCCTGGCCATCAGTCTGAGAAGTAAGACGGAAACGGTGCTGACTGGGTTGAGGGATGAGGCGCTACCTTGCGCTACGGCTGTAGAGGAGCACAAGGATTTCACACCTTCTGACCTCACAGAAGAAGGGGTCAGCGAGATTGTACACCAGCGTTCCTGTTCCGCTCACAGAGAGAAGGTCACCTCGGCGAGACAGAGGGGACAACACAGCAACACTACAGGAGAAACGTCTGGACGGCAGACCAACCCTCGGCCAGACCGGGTTCCGACTGACACTGCCCGGTCTCCCATCCCTGTCCCCGTTCTATCACCCGACCATCCCCCGCATCCCGACTTCGCTCGTGCCGCCCCCATCATCCCTGAGGCAACCACCCCACCGCGACCCCGACCGGCAGAGCGGTCCGCGCTGCTGCCCGCGGGTCAGCAGGGGTCACCGGTGCCGACCCCGCGCCTCTCCCGCGGTGACCTGCGCCTGAGGCGCTCTGACCGACCGGCGCTGCGGCGACTGCAGCAGATGCGCAGGACACTCGAGCGGGAACACGACGCTCTCAGCAGTGCTCTGGCGGACAAGGAGGCGGCGCTCGACCGCCCTGCTGCTGGTGCGTTCGTATGGTGTTTCAGGAATTATAATAGAACAAACAATAGTTCATAGCCTGAGCTTAACGTTACTGCTACTGCCTTCCCACAGATTCAGGCATGGTTCAGTTTCGGTCCCGCTTTGAAGACTGAATAATTCTCGCAGCGAATGACCGAACCCTACCAAACATTCTATTGCCGCATACTCGATCTCCATCTACCTGCGCCGTCCTCTTGTTTCCCTGCCCAAAACCGCCTTTGCATGTCCTTCAGCACGCCTCTAATCTCTCTCATATGCGTCCTGCCCTCTTCCTCATCCGCCCCTGCACTCTCCCCTCCTATCCTGTGCCGCCCCTGCACTCTCCTCATATCCTGTGCCGCCCCTGCACTCTCCCCTCCTATCCTGTGCCGCCCCTGCACTCTCCTCCTCCTATCCTGTGCCGCCCCTGCACTCTCTCCTATCCTGTGCCGCCCCTGCACTCCCCTCCTATCCTGTGCCGCCCCTGCACTCTCCTCCTCCTATCCTGTGCCGCCCCTGCACTCTCCTCCTCCTATCCTGTGCCGCCCCTGCACTCTCCTCCTCCTATCCTGTGCCGCCCCTGCACTCTCCTCCTATCCTGAGCCGCCCCTGCACTCTCCCCTCCTATCCTGTGCCGCCCCTGCACTCTCCCCTCATATCCTGTGCCGCCCCTGCACTCTCCTCCTCCTATCCTGTGCCGCCCCTGCACTCTCTCCTCCTATCCTGTGCCGCCCCTGCACTCTCCCCTCCTATTATGTGCCGCCCCTGCACTCTCCCCTCCTATCCTGTGCCGCCCCTGCACTCTCCTCCTCCTATCCTGTGCCGCCCCTGCACCCTCCTCCTATCCTGTGCCGCCCCTGCACTCTCCCCTCCTATCCTGTGCCGCCCCTGCACTCTCCTCCTCCTAGCCTGTGCCGCCCCTGCACTCTCCCCTCCTATCCTGTGCCGCCCCTGCACTCTCCCCTCCTATCCTGTACCGCCCTTGCACTCTCCCCTCCTATCCTGTGCCGCCCCTGCACTCTCCTCCTATCCTGTGCCGCCCCTGTACTCTCCTCCTCCTATCCTGTGCCGCCCCTGCACTCTCCCCTCCTATCATGTGCCGCCCCTGCACTCTCCCCTCCTATCATGTGCCGCCCCTGCACTCTGCTCCTCCTATCCTGTGCCGCCCTTGTACTCTCCTCCTCCTATCATGTGCCGCCCCTGCACTCTCTCCTCCTATCCTGTGCCGCTCCTGCACTCTCCTCCTATCCTGTGCCGCCCCTGCACTCTCCTCCTCCTATCATGTGCCGCCCCTGCACTCTCTCCTCCTATCCTGTGCCGCCCCTGCACTCTCCTCCTCATATCCTGTGCCGCCCATGCACTCTCCTCCTCCTATCCTGTGCCGCCCCTGCACTCTCTCCTCCTATCCTGTGCCGCCCCTGCCCTCTCCTCCTATCCTGTGCCGCTCCTGCACTCTCCCCTCCTATCATGTGCCGCCCCTACACTCTCCTCCTCCTATCCTGTGCCGCCCTTGCACTCTCCTCCTCCTATCCTGTGCCGCCCCTGCACTCTCTCCTCCTATCCTGTGCCGCCCCTGCACTCTCCTCCTCCTATCCTGTGCCGCCCCTGCACTCTCTCCTCCTATCCTGTGCCGCCCCTGCACTCTCCCCTCCTATCATGTGCCGCCCCTGCACTCTCCTCCTATCCTGTGCCGCCCCTGCACTCTCCTCCTCCTATCCTGTGCCGCACCTGCACTCTCTCCTCTATCCTGTGCCGCCCCTGCACTCTCCCCTCCTATCATGTGCCGCCCCTGCACTCTCCCCTCCTATCCTGTGCCGCCCCTGCACTCTCCTCATCATATCCTGTGCCGCCCCTGCACTCTCCTCCTATCCTGTGCCGTCCCTGCACTCTCCTCCTCCTATCCTGTGCCGCCCCTGCACTCTCCCCTCCTATCCTGTGCCGCCCATGCACTCTCCTCCTATCCTGTGCCGTCCCTGCACTCTCCCCTCCTATCATGTGCCGCCCCTGCACTCTCCTCCTATCCTGTGCCACCCCTGCACTCTCCCCTCCTATCCTGTGCCGCCCCTGCACTCTCTCCTCCTATCATGTGCCGCCCCTGCACTCTCCTCCTCCTATCCTGTGCCGCCCCTGCACTCTCTCCTCCTATCATGTGCCGCCCCTGCACTCTCCCCCTCCTATCATGTGCCGCCCCTGCACTCTCCTCCTATCCTGTGCCGCCCCTGCACTCTCTCCTCCTATCCTGTGCCGCCCCTGCACTCTCCTCCTCCTATCCTGTGCCGCCCCTGCACTCTCCTCCTCCTATCCTGTGCCGCCCCATGCACTCTCCTCCTCCTATCCTGTGCCGCCCCTCCACTCTCCTCCTCCTATCCTGTGCCGCCCCTGCACTCTCCTCCTCCTATCCTGTGCCGCCCCTCCACTCTCCTCCTCCTATCCTGTGCCGCCCCTGCACTCTCGTCCTCCTATCCTGTGCCGCCCCTGCACTCTCTCCTCCTATCCTGTGCCGCCCCTGCACTCTCCTCCTCCTATCCTGTGACGCCCCTGCACTCTCCCCTCCTCTCCTGTGCCGCCCCTGCACCTCCCATGACCGCTCTCCTGAATCCATCCTACTCCTATCCTACAGATACCTGCGACCCCACCCCGTCACCACCTCCGACTCAGATCGAGGAGCCGGACGATCAGCTGCTGGGCCGGCTGGAGACCCAGATAGCTCTGACCAGAAGCTGGATGGCTCTGGCACCTGACACCAAACCGACAGGTAGATGGTCTGTGTGTGCGAGGCGGGGGTAACCACCCAGGTAGAGAGGGTGACGTGTGGCATCAACCACCCAGGTAGAGAGGGAGAGACGTGGCACCAACTACCCAGGTAGACAGGGCCAGGAGTCAGACGTGGCACCAACCGCCCAGGTGCAGAGGGTGAGACGTGGCACCAACGACCACCCAGGTAGAGAGGGAGACGTGGCACCAACCACCCAGGTAGAGAGGGAGAGGTCAGCCGTGGCACCAACCACCTAGGTAGAGGGTGAGACGTGGCACCAACCACCACCCAGGTAGAGAGGGACAGACGTGGCACCAACCACCCAGGTAGAGAATCTGAGCTTCAACTGATCTCCGACTGACTCGCTATGTTGCAGAAATCCACCCGTCTCAGGACACGTCAGATTTGAAGATCGGCTTCAACTGGGACCGGCCGAAGACGGAGAGGGCCGAGGTGCGCCTCGACTCGCCGCAGCTCGATGACCTCGCAAAGAGGAACCGAGAGCGCCAGAGGAGACTCGAGGAGCGCAAGAAGGCGGGGCAGTGAGCTGGGTGGGGCAGAGGCAGAGTTTGAGTACCAGAAAGTGGGGGCGATACGCCTCTGCGACTTGAAATCACTCTTATTGCTGTTACGTACTGTGTGCAGTGTGTGGTCACCGATTGATCTATATTGTTTCCTGATCAACCAGCTTGACGCTGGATTTGTGGAAATACACGTCATGAGCTTGTTATTGTTAAGCAAAGCGGACTTTGCATCACAACACAGTGTCACATGATGACTGAGGACTGAATCTTGAAGATGTAATAACGAAAGCTCGATTCTTTCATTGCGGCCATTGTTTACATGATCAAATAAAATATTGCCATGTCATTGACCATCCCAGTCTAGATTCACTTAATCATCATGGCAAACATAACCATCTCCTATATATAAGTAGATCTATCGGTGGTGTTGGGAGTTTTAAGACGATTTGGCCGCGGTCATTTATCGTCTGAGGTCTCTCACGCCGACCCCAGCGGGGACCTGAATGTCCTCGCCAGTAGCCAGGCTCAAACCCGGTAGCCCTGGATTCTGAGCCAAAGGTTTTACCGACTTGGCTACACGGACTCCAATAGTACAGCTCTATATTTCCACGCTCAAACGTCCTAAAAACTCACACGTTCATGGCAATATTTGAACTGTTTATTGTAGAAAATATAGCCCCGCTCTCAGACGGGGGCAAACGAGGAACGGGAACTCATCACGCGCGGGTCTCGGCCTTCAGGGCCAAGCGACTCGGAGACAGCAGCTCCGCCAGCGCGCACGGCGCTCTTACCTCATAGTCAGGCGCACACAGCAGTGTCCCCACCGGGACCGGTACCAGGACGAACCCCACACACCACCACACTGCCAACCACGCTCCAGCCGTCAGTGGTCCTCAAATCGCGTCAGGCGCCCACCACACTTCCAGTCACACTCGAGCAATCAGTGGTCCTCAAACCGTGTCAGGCGCACAACTGCAGTCATCGCAGCCGTCACTAGCGGGTTCGGTCGCCGCGAGTTTGTCCTGGCGTTCAGCGGTTCAGCACGTCCCGAGGCCGTCCGCGATCCGGCCCGCGTGCAGTGGCTCTCACCACCTGCCGGTCACGGTCTAGCCGGCGTGCAGTGGCCCTCAACCCACCTGCCGGTCACGGTCTAGTCGGCGTACAGTGGCCCTCAAACCGCCTGCCGGTCACGGTCTAGTCGGCGTGCAGTGGCCCTCAAACCGCCTGCCGGTCACGATCTAGCCGGCGTGCAGTGGCCCTCGAACCACCTGCCGGTCACGGTCTAGTCGGCGTGCAGTGGCCCTCAACCCACCTGCCGGTCACGGTCTAGTCGGCGTACAGTGGCCCTCAAACCGCCTGCCGGTCACGGTCTAGTCGGCGTGCAGTGGCCCTCAAACCGCCTGCCGGTCACGGTCTAGCCGGCGTGCAGTGGCTCTCAAACCGCCTGCCGGTCACGGTCTAGTCGGCGTGCAGTGGCCCTCAAACCGCCTGCCGGTCACGGTCTAGTCGGCGTGCAGTGGCCCTCGAACCACCTGCCGGTCACGGTCTAGCCGGCGTGCAGTGGCTCTCAAACCGCCCGCCACCGGCCGTCAGTGTGACTGACGCCGGAGTCTGGTCCTGGCGGAATGGAGCGCTCACTATGGTCCACCATTATCGAGATCGTCACATTCACTAGGCAGCCCCCGAGACTGCCGCCGGCCGGCGTAACTCACGCCGAGTCAACTGGTCATCTGCCGGCGGCGGCCGCCGTGCCCCCGTGAGCTGGACGTCTCGCCGGACCGAGTCACTCAGTGTCCGTCGGCCCGCCGATCACCTATATCCCTCTCCTGCGCCGCTGCCACAGCCGCGTCACTCTGTGCGCTGCCGTTTCTCTGGCGGTTCTCCTTCCGGCTCCGGCCGCGGCGCGGCGCTGGCGTCGCTGGAGTCGGCGTCCGCTGCGCTCTCCTCCGTCGCGGTCGGCGCCGCCACGTGCGCCAGGCTCGGCAGGAAGCGGACGATGATGCAGGTCATGTTGTCGCAGCCGGTGCCGTCACCCATCGTGTTCGAGGCCAGACACTCGTCGAACAGCTGCGGAGAGGAGAGAGGCGTCACACAGAGATCGGCGTGAAACGGTGGACGGGGGGGGGGGGGCGTTTGGTGGTGACTGTGGGAATGGAGAACATGAACGACTACACTGGTTAGCGGTTTCTGAGACACGAGCAACCTGTCGTCATACAAGAGATCTGTAAATTCAAACGCACCGACAGATATTGTGGTGCATGGCGTATCGGCCATCAATTCCTGATAAAATGGCGGACCGCTTTTCCTTACACGATCCGATAACCCCGGAAAATAAAGCTCCACTAAAGTAGATGGCATTATCCTCCAACCGCATGCCGTGTTCCCCATCACTGCCCTCCTCCTCACCTCCTCGCAGATATTGGAGAGCTGCGTCTCCCCCCTCTCCCGAATCCTCTCGGAGACGAAGTCCACCACCTCCTGGGACTTTTTGCTGTTCCAGATGCCGTCGCAGGCGAGCACGATGAACTCGTCGGTGCCGGGTTCGATGGTGACGCACCGGATGTCCGGGCAGGCGGAGATCATCTGCTCCTCCGGCGGCAGCTTCTTGTCCGCCTTGTACGCGTGGTCGCCTGCCGGACGGAGCGGGGAGGGGCGGGGAGGGAGTTAGTGTTCACTGTTCGTGGTCGCCTGCCGGGGAAGGGGGAAGGGGGGGGATCCGATGTTTGAAGCGGCAAGGGACAAGGTGGGCAGCAGTCTGTTTTAGAAATGGTGTTGACAAGTGGGTACTAGGCGGTATGAAGCTGGTTCACTGTAATAAATAATAATATGCTAATACTGAAATAATGCGCGTACTAGCGGAACGCTGATGATGCAGTGTAGCCAGCAGTGCAGCCGGTGGATCTTACATCGCCCTTCCCAAGATCAACCGATCATCTACCGATCCTCTACCGATCATCTACCGATCCTCTACCGATCCTCTACCGATCCTCTACCGATCCTCTACCGATCCTCTACCGATCATCTACCGATCATCTACCGATCCTCTACCGATCCTCTACCGATCCTCTACCGATCCTCTACCGATTCTCTACCGATCATCTACCGATCCTCTACCGATCCTCTACCGATCCTCTACCGATCATCTACCGATCCTCTACCGATCCTCTACCGATCCTCTACCGATCCTCTACCGATCCTCTACCGATCCTCTACCGATCCTCTACCGATCCTCTACCGATCCTCTACCGATCCTCTACCGATCCTCTACCGATCCTCTACCGATCATCTACCGATCATCTACCGATCATCTACCGATCCTCTACCGATCCTCTACCGATCCTCTACCGATTCTCTACCGATTCTCTACCGATCATCTACCGATCCTCTACCGATCCTCTACCGATCCTCTACCGATCCTCTACCGATCCTCTACCGATCCTCTACCGATCCTCTACCGATCCTCTACCGATCCTCTACCGATCCTCTACCTTGCCTGGTTTCACTCACCGAAAGCCCGGGATAGGTTGAGTCCGCCGTTGACCCGGCCGTCCATGGTGACCTTGCCTCCGGCCTTGACGATCCGCTGCAGCTCGGGCTCGTCCTCCGGTTTGTGGTCGTCGGACATGTCCACCGCTCGGCCCGAGCGGGACAGCACGCAGCGCGAGTCGCCGATGTTGGCCACGTACAGCTGGCGGCCGTGCAGCAGCGCCACCACCGCTGTACAGCCCGAGTCACTGCCCGGCTGCGGGTACAGGGCACAGATAATGACACGATAATGACACGATAATGACACGATAATTCACAGTACAGTAAAGTACAATACACACAGTAAATAAAGTACAAGTAGAGTACAATGACAGAACAGAGGACAGATAATTGGTGTCGAAGGTTAAATCGACGTTTATGTAGCAAATGGGTCACTACACCAAACTGACGCCACAGGGGATACAAGCCCGCCACTCAACAACTCCAGGCAACAATGCTTCATTAACAATGCCTAAGTGTTTGATTTGATAAACATTCATTTTCTCCCAGTTAACTAATCCCCGTTTTAGCAACTTTGTGTAGACTGCAAACCATGTGGTTCACATCAAGCTGCCAGTGTGTGAATACCGACACAGAGCAAGTCAGTATTTACACTCAAACAAGGTTTGATATTAAGCATCAACCAGAGTTCCAATCGCCTATCAGTGCAAAACATTAGTTTTATGAGTACACTGAAATGGTACTCATAAGTGACGTACCTCGTCCTTCATGTTGAACATGAAGTCGCTGTCCTCGTCGCCTGCCTCCTCCTCGCCCCCCAGCTCGTCGTCCTCCTGTTCACTGTCCTCCTCGTCTTCCTCTTCCTCCTCGTCCTCCTCCTCCTCCTCCTCATCAGAGTCGTCGTCATCAGCCTCGTTGTCGTCATCGTCCACGCTGTCACTGTGGGTGCCGGGTGTCCGGCCGGTCAGCTGTGTTGGCATAGATTACTTCAAACTAGTTGGCATTTCATCGGACTGGTGCTCATTCGATTGCGAGTACCTTTGCTATAAGTGTTGCTCAATGTTGCTGTATTGCTTAGTGTTGAAAGCATTAAAACAATTAACATAAAAGCAACTAAAGCATTAAAGCAAAATGTAGTTCACACTTCAAGGGAGTTGCGATGCCAAACGGGTGGTTATGCTGCCAAGAAACGCATACAAATGCATTACAATGATTTTCAGTTTGAATCCATATGACCGGCAGGCAGCAGCCATTACATATTATCGTGCAAATGATTCTACGAGTTTCCCAAGGTCACTCCAACCCCTCATCCTCCCTAACAGCTGATCTCACCGCACGACTAACACTACAATAGAATACTCTGCATTGTCTCCTCACTACCGAATCATCCCCACACCGACTACCCACCTCTGCTCCAGACTGAAGTCATCGTCCTCCTCCTCTTCCTCATCGTCCTCCACGTGATCGTGTCCCGCTTCCCGCGCCTTCCTCGCTCCCTCCAGCACGTCCTTGTACACCTCAGCCGCCGCCCGCTCCGGCATCTGCCGCGTGGCTCGCCCTGCCGCTGGCCTCGCCCTCTGCGCCGCCACCGTGCCGGCCGGCGCCGGCGACTTGCCGCTGCCGGGCCGCGCGCCCTTGCCTCCCTTGCCGCCCTTCCCTCGCGGAGAGGCCTTCTCCGGCGAGGCGGTGCCGTTGCCGTTACAGGCGGGCGCGTCGCCGCCGGCAGCGGGGGACCCGGGAGCGGCAGGAGCAGGCTCGCCGCCAGCCGTCGGACCCGTGCCGTTCGTTCTCGACTCTGAGGACTCGGACTCCGGCTTGGACGCCGAGTCGGAGACGGACTCGGACTGGACTTCCGATGCAGCGATCGAGTCTGACTTGGTAGTCGACTCAGAGCTGGACTCGGATTTGATTGGCGATTTTGACTTGACGGCGGACTCTGAGTTTGGCTCGGACTTCACGTCTGGTGCAGTCTCCACAGAGTCGGGTTTTGTGTCAAGTTCTGACTCGGATTTCGTCTCGCGCTTAGTCTCTGACGTGGCAGTGTCGGCGGTGGACTCGGACTTTGTGCTCTCGCTCGGTTCTGGCTTTGCGTCAGAGAGCTCGGTCGACAAGGCCTTCTTGACGTCATTATCTGCGCTTGAGCTAGAGCCGGAGCCAACAGCACTCGAGGACGAGTCGCCTGGACACGAGCACACGTCAGGAGGAAACCATCTGAGCCATCATTGCTCAACATCAAACCCAGTAGAACGACAACCAAGGTTCAGCAAATACACTGCACCATATATGGTAGTGAGTGAACGTCACAAGCTGCCATCATGGTAAATCGTAGCCGGTAAGTCTCGCGCGGCAAGTGGCAGAATACAGGGCAACGAAACTAAGTCAATGTTGCAAAAAACAATAAAATGCAAGGATATGATCCTGTGCTCCATTAGGTCAGTAGAAATACCTTCATTATTTTGCATAGGCGTCTTTTTTCACCCCCAACAAACATCTCCCTTCCACCCGCTGACCTGCTCCAGACGCGCCGGCCTTGGCCCGCAGGAAGGGCGACAGCGGCTTCTCATTGCTCTTGGTCTTCAGCTTGGCCACGCCGCCGGCGGCGGCGGCGGCCGGCTTGTCGCCCTGGTACCGCGCCATCAGCTCCTCCAGAGGCATATGCGCCTCCTGAAACAGCTCGTCCACCTCCCGGTCCGTCTCCTCCTCGTCCTCTGAGGAATCCGAGGACAGAACGGTCACAACGGGCCCTCCGTCCACCTCCCGGTCCGTCTCCTCCTCGTCCCCTTCCTCCTCGTCCTCTGAGGAACCCGAGGACAGAACGGTCACAACGGGCCCTCCGTCCACCTCCCGGTCCGTCTCCTCCTCGTCCTCTGAGGAAGCCGAGGACAGAACGGTCACAACGGGCCCTCGGGGAGCAGGAGGACATGCGGACAGTCTTCACAGATCTAATAAGGGCGGAAGGACAGGAGACGACCACAGCAGTTCGGTGAGGAACGGGAGGACGACCTGACAGCAGTCGTCTGAAGAACGGGAGGACACGAGGACGGTCAGAATTAACATATGTCGAATGTCGAACAGGA